>JAHWFP010153546.1:0-61826 GCA_023313725.1 Lithobius niger | reverse complement strand
CCCCCCCCACGCTTTTCCCTTAAATCGGAACCGCTCCGATTCGGATAGTGACGACGACTGCCGTTCCAATAATGGTGACGCTATTTTGCCCTTGAAAACAGTTTGCTTCCTTGAGTAAATTATATCTTCCTGCGACTTTTATGACAGGGCTCCTGAACCAGTTGTATACTCTGCTAATCCTCTATGTACCACCTTCGCAAATTTGAACTCCAGTCGACCGAAATCCCATAATCTTCCCTCAGTTCAAAGTTGCCTTCCGTCTACTTCTTGACTTAAGAAGAAAAGATAAGGAAATTTTTGTGGGTCTTCCTTACCCCACGTGAAGAAACGTCGCAAGGTTTCCAGTCCTGGCGCTCTCAAACTAGGGATAGTCCGATATTGATATCGGTATAATCTGTATTTATCGGTCTTTTGCCATATCGGTATCGGACCAACATAAGACTTCCGATACAGATATTTGTTATGCCAAGAAACACAACTGTGTTCCCTGAAAAACTGTCACCAAGCGCGGCTAAAGCAATAACCAAGTGAGAAAAGGAAAGCCATTTGCTCGGTTTGTAATGAAAATGTAGCACGTGACAGTTCCATGCTCTTAAGTTTTACAACAACCAATTAAAATTTAACTAAGAAGATGAATGTACTGAAGCCATAAGAGTAAAAATGCTGTAATTGCTGCACAGAACTTTTTTGATAATCTCAACAGTTGGAACCCACGCAAAACCAGAAACAGACATTGCATTTGTTGTATGTAATTTAAACTTTTAGTCGCAATTTTGTATTATTATTATCGGTATCGTATCGTATCGGTAAAAAGTCATACCGGCCGATCCCCATCTCAAACGTGCTTGTTATCGCACCTACCCGTCCGCACCCATGGAACTTCTCTTCCTAAGGCTGTACTGAACTGGATTTATTTCACCGAACCGATGCTTTAACCAATTGATTTCAAAATAACTTGCTTGCCGAACTACCGTGTTTGGAAAGAAAATACCCTCGGACTGCTGAGTTTTTTATTACAATTTATCTTCGTGAGGCATGCAACTTGTTCATGGTGGCCATGTTTACGCCATAGGCTATCTCAAGCAGGAAAATTAAAAATGGCATTAGGCTCAATTAGTCATTAAAAAGTTGACTAAGTTTGTGCATCCATGAAAAACGGTAGCTATTTCGAAAATGTACAAAGGTGTGTAATTTACAAATTTCGTAACAGTGTCAAAACTGTCAACAATGTATGTTATTCTACAAAAATTATCATGGTCTTTAAGCACATTTTTATTTGGCAAAATAAGGGTATCGAGTGGGTGGCGTAAGATATGGTTTGCCATAAGACATACTTGCAAGTATTATCTTTCTTTTTATAGCAAATAACACGTGAAATGTATGAAGATGCTCTGCGTGACTTACAAGACGAAGAAGTCATTGTGGTAACTGGGAAGACCAGTATCAGAGTTTGTTAGCTATTGAGGACAATATTTGGTAAGACCTGTGAAACTGTTGTATGTAACTATGTTAAATAAAGAGAACCATGTATTATTTGCTTGTATAAATTTGAGTTCTATGCCATCTTGATTTAAATCACTAAGAAGAAATGAAAATTGGTTTGGAATGCACAGCTATATAACATTGCATTATCATCGTCATTTGTCGTACTGAAAAGGAATTATGCAGAAAGATATTTGCGTGTTCGTTTACTAAAAGGACCTAACCTATGGTTTAAATCCACCCCTATCTCCGTAAAGCCTGGTCCACAGTTTACATCACAGCCTACCACACCATCTTATTTCCAGGTATCCCTAGTCTTCACCTAAGGGTCCATTCAAAAACCATGTGACCGTTTTTTTAAGCCGTATTTAACCCCCCCCCCCCCCCTTGTGTGGTCATCTGTGGCCAGATCTTGGCCCCCCCCCCAAAAAACCCCGGGGGTAAAGGCGTGCCCCCCCCCCCCCCCTCCACATACTTAAAAAAATTACACCTTATGTATTTTCGATAGGGACGTGCGATATTCGAGCCAAGCCGAGTATGAAACTTGTACTCGGCTCGCTGCTCGCGTCCATACTCGAAAAACTCGAATCCGGCGAAAATGCCATAACTTCATCAATTTTTGACCGATTTTGACATTCCAATATACCAAATCGATCGTCTCGACGAGAGTTTCCAGTGGTGCAGATTAAAAGTCAATAACTGAAACCATTTTTCAAGTTACATCCTTAAAACTGCAAAACCATAACCCACACAGTCAACTAAGCACCATTTTTGTTCCTATTATCCTAACAAACTAAAGGGAAACTTGCAAACAAAATATTCCCATCAAATACTCGAACTCGGCTCGATACTCGATTCTGTTTCAAACTCGGCTCGACTCGAATTAAAATTTTTCTACTCGCACATCCCTAATTTTCGACAAATGCAGTACCACTTAATATAAAATTTGTGTTATTGTGCCGTACCAGATTTGGTGAGTTGATAATGTTCAACATTAGAAACCCAACAAAGTACCCCCCATACTCCACTTTCGCTTTTAATAAACGCAGTGGTTCGATTCATTTTGTGAAATATTTTCATCAAGATTTTTGGCGATCTGCAACGGCCGCTAGACTAAAACTTCATCCGAGATTTGTAACTAAGACGGAAAGAAGAAAATTGTAACCTAATACGTCGGACATCACTGCATTGAATTGTCCCACTGAAGCACTCGACATTTTAACCGCACACTAATTAAATGTATTTAGAACGCAGTCTTAGGTTGTGCCGCGGGAAATTTCGAAGGTTAGACGAGATGACGATCCTGAACTTGGAAGCCGCGTGGGAGAAATCCGACTGGAGGGCAGCTAAACGCCTGCGTGATGAACATGCGATGGAGGACAACGTTCCCGACGATTAGACGGTGCCTGCAGATGTAGGCGGCGATTCCTTTTCATCCCGGTATGGGTCGTGGTATGTTAGGCCTAGCGCCGGAGGTGTGTCCACGGTTTCATCGTGCGTGTCGCTAGAAATGAGAAACTGCAGCCATAAAGGGCGTTAGCTATTTACAGCGAAGTGTTCTTGACCTGCGAGAAATTTTTCGGGCCGCCTGACTCGGTTTATGGCAGTTGCGGACTTGAGACAAGGCGGCAGTCTTACAACTGACCAGATGGTGACAGCTACAGAGGGGCCATTTCCTGTTAGTGAAGTGATGTCGGAGATAATCATGGAAGATGGCAAAGGGGTACGTTCAATGTCTCCCCACACGCTGTGCAATACACCACTGAGAGTGACGATGGAGGATCCAAGAAGTGGTTGGGTGAGGATTATTTTGTGTTATCTGCTAAATGCCCAAATAATTCGAGCAGAACAAACGAATATAGTGGAGATACAGTTAGCCCAACGGGCGACTAACTACACAGCAGGGGTGTGCGATACCGATACCTTTTTAAAGAAAGCAGTAGGAATAAATAATTTCAAATGACTTCATCTGTAGCTTCCTTTATTCCTTCGTTACAATTGCTGTTCGCAGAAATATTTCAGATGACAATAATGTTGAGCTGAACTTCTTTGTTAGGTTAGAAAATGAACCTTAAGTTTTATAAAAGTGCAATAGCATTAATGAAAAAAAAATATTAATTTTAATTAAAGTATCCTACAGACAACTGCTCAGCATAGAAATTTAAAAATAAACTCACCTAGGCTACATGGAATTTATTTACATTTTTATGTATTTGACATTACAAATAAAGCAATACAGAAAAAATTATATTATTATAGTTATGAAACAAATCATCAAATGGGTTTGTTTGATTTTTTACTGTAATAGGCTTTCTGGTTTTCTTCACTAACAGTACATTTTTTAGATATACATATGTTATAAAATATTAAATTTATGTATGAAAATATATATGATTTAATATTTGTAATTCAATAACACAAACATATCCAGTTTAATAAAAAAAAAAATTCACTTTGAGTTTAAAACAAGATAGTTACATAGGATTGTTGCTGCTAGGAGATATGCTTAGTGACGTTAACATGCCTAAAGATCGTTGCTTTCCGGAATTTTTTTTCAATTTATAATTTATTAACACAAAAGATTCAGTTGAATGTTAACATTTTTTAACTAAGTTCAAAAGAAATTAGTCATTTTTTATTTTTTCGGAAAAGTACCCATCATGCATTGCACTGTTCCGTTTCACAATGGCTGCTCTTAGTTATGTTGCACAAATGCTACTCAAGAGACCAGCAAAGTTATAATAAAGTCTTGTCTTCCATAAATGGTCTGCAATCAACTATAACCGAGCTATTCGGAAAAAAAACCCTGCGACACCCATTTCGAAAAAATCGAAAAAATGGCTAAGTTCCACAGCAGGTCAAACGGTCGGGGCTCAAAAACTGGCTGTGTAAACTTGATGCAACTCGGTGTGAGGCTAGCCCTCGTCCGTACGCAAATTATCGTGGGTCAGAATTTTTTATCTCAATCTTGGTCCCCCAGCTAAAAATCATTTTCGCCAAATTTTGACATTCCGGTATTCCATTTTAACCGGCCTAAAATGAGCTTTTCAATGGTGTAAAGTTGAAAACTCTAGCTCGAACCACTAAGAAGTAATTTGGCAAAAACTAAAATATTTTTAATACTAGATGACCTAAATATGTATTAGCAGAATATTACACTTTTTTAGGCAGACTCCGTACTCTTTCAGCTAGGCACATGTTAAAGAAATGTGGTCAGTTAAATAAAATAAAAAATAAAATGCCTGGTTGCCTAGTTCTTCAATTTGCAGCCTCGTCCGTAAACCAAACAACTTTTTTTTGCATGGCCTAAAATGTGTCGAGTATCTCACCGAGCTTCATACCTTGCTCCTGCCACAGGCGGGTATGAGCCTGCCAGGGAATTTCGTAGTGATGTTTGTCATGGTCATTCACACCAGGGAATATCATGGATTGCTGCTTGGGTAAGCACCACTGTTGACATCCTGCAAGTCAACCCCTCGGTCTATTCAAACAGCAGTAAACGTTCGATATATGGCATGATAGATCCTCTGATCGCGAAATACCTATAGTGGACTGGTTGCAGAATAGTAGCAAGTTATCACGAGAAGTCTCAGCACAATTCCCATAGATCAGGGATGAGCAACCCCCGGCCTGCCATGAGTAAAAAAAGACCAACATATCCGGCCCACACTGAGCCATTCAAATTAAAATTAGTCAACGTGCCACGATTGACTCGTTACTGGGTCCCCCCTGTGCGGATAAATTGGATTCTTCTATTCGCAAATGAATTTTAACACGGATTGCGCTACTAGTTTGCTTTCTGGGGCAGACTGCCTTGAAGTCCGTTCGCCACAAAATCAGCCAACCAACTAGCCAACACGTTGGTCAGGATTGGATAGGATAGACAGTGACTCCTAACTATTTGTATTTTAATTCACAATTATGGCTGCAGTGTCGAAGAAAAGAAAGGTGGACAGCGAGTGTTGTGTGTTTTATGACAAGTGGACTAACGATTATTTATCTAATACAAGACCAACGCTCTTTGCTTGATTTGCTCAGAAACTGTAGCGGTAATAAAGGAATTTAACATTAAACGTCACTATACGACTAAGCATGCAGCTAAATACAACATATTTCAAGGTCAAACAAGAAAATGTCAAGAAGTTCCAGAATAATCTGCGTGAACAGCAAACAACGTTAAAGAAAAGCAATATTGAATTCGAATATTCTGTGAAGGCCCAGTTACGAAATAAGTCAACTAATTGCAAAACGAATGAAGCCATTTTCAGACGGCTGTTTTGTGAAAGAGTGCCCAGAAAAGATGCTCATGTTTTCGAATACCGGTTTTAGTCTATCACGGCGTACGGTTGTTCGAAGAATCTATGACATTTCAGAAAATATTGAACGAACTTTGAACGAGAAACTTAATACATTCGCAGCCATTTCTATTTGTTTGGACGAGTCAACCGACGTATCGACAGAGCGCAGCTTGCAATATTTATTCGACATTAAAATTAGACAAGAGTTGTTACAGTTAGCTAGTATGAAAGGCACGACAACTGGGTGAGCCAGCTATGACTGGGAAGCACATCGGGATAATTAGCCTACATTATAAGTCAGAACTGAAAAAGTTAGGATTGAAAACCAAGTTGATTGTCTCTCACTGTATTGTATATCAAGAGAACTTGTGTGCAAAACGTTTCCGAATGAAAGAGGTTACGTCGGTTGTGGTTTCTGCAGTTAATTTTATTATATCGCGCGCGCTAAACCTCAGTCATTTTAAGTAGCTACTGAGTGACATTGACCCGAATACGGTGACGAGATTTAATGCTCTGAAGTTTGGTGGCTGAGCACGGCAAAGGTCTGAAAAGATTTTATCTTTTGAGAGAGGAAATACAGATTTTCATGGATGTAAAGGGACAACCAGTTCATGAGTCATGTGACGAAAAATGGCTACAACATTTAGCATTTGTAGTAGACCTCACAGGACATCTAAATAATCTCAACCTGAAGCTTCAAGGAGAGGACCAGCTTGTGAACAAACTCTTTGAATACATCAAAGGATTTCGTTCCAAACTTCGGCTATGGGGGGAAAAAAACTGAGTGAAAATAAATTGGTCCACTTGGCCAACTTACATGCACGTATTAAAAATATGACTGATCTGGATTTGTCTACAGCTGGTATCGGGATGGTACGGTATCGGTTTTTCCATACTTTGGTTTTCGGGTACGGTATTGTTTTGTTTTTTTTACAATACAAAATGTTAAACTTATTTTTAAATTTTTTATTTTAACATACTTCAATGAATCAACATCGAAAAAGTTGTGTTGATTTTGAAATTATTTAAAAATAATGCTTTCCCAATTTTAAAATTTTGATGTTAATTCGTGCAAAACAAATCTTGTTCAGCGACCTTATATACAAGAAGGCATCTTTTTGGCTACAGCGGTTGACTTCCGGTTGCGTTGTCTGTGCTGCAACTGCAACCAAATGCTTGCAAACGTAGAGTGACAGTGAGTTGCCGTTTCTTTGCTACGTTTTCTTTCACCATTTATCAGTTTTTTGGTTTTCAAGAATAAAGGTAGCAAAATAGAAAAGTGTACGATCGTGTGTGCAGTATTGAAACCAAGCAATGTCATAGCCGAAAACCGATTTTTTGGAGATAACCGAATTCGGTTTCGGTTTGCAGCTAAAAGTTCAAACGTTGAAGGCGGAATTTATGGAAAGATTCACAGATTTTGATTTGCATGCAATGACAGTAAACCTTTTGCATCCCTGTTCAGTGTTGATCCTGAAAAATTCCAGATTCTTTCCAGATGGAAATAATAAATTTGCAGTGCAATACCGAGCTAAAAGATAAATTCCACGAAATGCGATTGTAGACTTTTCCAAAACTTCATAATCATGCCATTAGAATGGTATCAGTGTTTCCAGACACATATCTGTGTCTTTTCAAAAATGAAATTTGTTAAGAGCTAGAACCAGAAATAGA
The DNA here is from genome assembly GCA_023313725.1 of Lithobius niger. Lineage (NCBI taxonomy): Eukaryota > Metazoa > Arthropoda > Chilopoda > Lithobiomorpha > Lithobiidae > Lithobius > Lithobius niger. Next base: position 54,372 of record JAHWFP010153546.1, on the reverse strand, counting down.
GTAACCGACAGTCATCTGTGCAGTGAACTAAGGATTTCGAACACTAACCTAACTGTGGATATTTCAAAGGTGATGACCACAAAACAGTGGCAGGTGTCACACTTAAGTTAGTTACCGATCATAATAAATTGTGTTATAATAATAATAATATTTGTTGCGATGGCAACGGGTCTGGCAAGGACTGGGGAGTCACTAACAGCCAGCCTCAATTATATGTAACTACAGTGTACACCTATGGGCATAAAAAATGATCGCACTGTATCGAGGTTCAAGCAGGCTGAACAACAATGCAAACTTTTTCATTGTTGTAAATAAGAACACACGTTGCTGAAGGTAGAAGAAATTCTCTATTGTTGACCTCAAAGAGTGGCATTGTTGAATAGCATTGTTTAAAGCCCCAGTATAACGAAAACGGTCGTTTTTTATGCCCAAAGGTGTACATAAAACGCCCAAGGAATGATGATTTGGGGACACGAATGCCTTACCACCAAGGTTAGCCCTGCCAGGGACTCTAAAGGCCCCCGATGGCATCGCCAAACGTGCAGGACATGGGAAGGCGAGAAAAGTGTTTAAAGGCCCAAAAAGATGCTGTACAATTAATAAGTACTAGCTGTACCCCCGGCGTAACATACGTCGGTCTAGCCGGATCCCGCATACCTGAGCGAAATACTGTACTGGGCAGTATGGAATAAAAAGGCTGCCCCCTGCTTCCTCCTCCGAACCCCGCTGCGGCCTACCCAGTTGTATGGTCTGATTTGCCCCCAACCCCTTTCTAGTCCACACCGCCTCCCCCGTCCCCGACCCGGATTCCCCATTCATCCCCGAACCCCCTCCATTTTAACCCCTGCTGATTTGTCTTTTTTTAATGGAGGACGCTCAATTGCCCGTTTCTCCGTTCTGACACCAAGTGCAATAAATCCTACAACGGTCGTGCATGCAGTGATTGTTACTGAACCAACTTTGAAACTCCTCAAGTCTTAAGAGGTAGCATTATTAAAGCAATATTTCGATTGTTACAGGCCACACCCGTTTGTTTGACATTGTCGGTCGCTTGCCCTCTTTCATTGTAGTGCATAATTCATAATGATGAATTTGCTTGCCCAACCTAAGCGTATTATATATATATAAAGATAAACAGTGCTAAAAAATTGTATGCTACGGTGAATACTAAAAACTATAGCACCCAGATAGTGGGATGTCATCAATTAAAAAAATAAAATAAAAAAAATATATAAATATAAAAATCAAAGGCCAACCTCATAGAATAGGGTGGGCGGACTACCACAAGCGGCCTACGTGCCGTTAAATATTTTTAAAAATGGTATAGTTTAAGAAGACGGAATGGCTTGGGACCACCAACACAGTTCTCAAGGGAAGGGGGGGGGGTGGTTGCTAGTGAGAAAAAAAAACCATTAGGTGTCCGGGAGTAAAGGACGTTTCAGAAATACGTGAACCGGTTCCTCATTAAGCAACCTGCGAACGGTCGAAACCGACAGTGCAGACACAGTCTTTACACCGAGCGCATTCCAAATAGGAACCACGTGAACCGAGAAGAAATGCCGGCGACAGTCAAGGTTTGATGCAGGTGTGTTTTTTTCCCCCCATTATAAATTGTTAATAAAAAAGATAACATAGAAACAGAATACTCCTCTAATGATCTGGCCCGCCGGTCAAAAAGGTTTGATATGTGGTAAGAACCCAAGGTGTGCTTGTCACCCATAGGTCCGCGCCACAAATGTGGTCAATCCATTACTTTAGCATAAAAGCACTTCAGGATTAGCAGCAAGTTCTTCAGAGGCTGACACTGTAGCTAAAATTAAGTTTGTGTTTGCTTCCTTGAGTAAACACTTCAAATAAGGACGGAGCACTGGACTTTTAATTTTTCAAGGGGTTGCAACCACCGATACACATCCTGAAGCCAACCTGTCGAAAGAACATCGAATACAATTACGGATAATAACTTTATGTGTTTAATTATTAATATACAATGATATCAGCATGTAAATACTAAAAACAGTGGCCGACAACATCCAAAACGATTGTTAAGCCACTGAAAAAAAGTTGGTTCTCGGGCCCCACCCGCACCGATTTACTGAAGAGAAATAATATGAAACAACGCGGCAAAAATAGCCCTTAGTGAGAAATGGAAATACAAAATTATCATTTTTGTCGTTAAATAATTGTATGGATTCGTGGTAAACAGAATTACGAGGCAGTGTTCTTTATTTTACCCAAAATGTACGGAAAAATAGGGTCAAAAAATAAAATTCTGCCCGCTCAGACTTCTTGAGAAAAAGGCCCAACAACTTTCTCTTTTTAAGTGGCCTCATGCACGATTTTTAGGGATGTCCGGGTTCAGCCGGACAGAACATAGCTGGACTATGACGGTTAACAAAACAACTGTTGAACCTTGTTTAATGAACCTTCAGGGTAGTGTTAAAACGACAGAACCCAACATTTCACCAATAACACAAAATTGTCATGAAGATAAAATTTAAGCAAAAGAAATTTGTTACTGAACAAAACACCCCCCCCCCCCCCCAATGACTTCCAGTAGTGTCCTGTTTGGCACATCCGGTTCAGTCTTACTGATTTTCATTTTCCACTTTATCAATGGCCCATCTACTTGTGTCAATCTTGGTTTGTAGTTGTCTGTATTCTGCCACCAAAGCAGCGAATTCTGTCCCAAGTACTTCATACGAATGCAGCGCACACGAAACGTCAGTTATCTGCTGTTTGGTCGTCTTTGTTTCTTCTTCAATTGCTGATCTGGAATAAATTTTGCAATAATACTTCACAAATCATACAAGGCAATATGTAATTTGCAGTACATTTCAAATACACCAATCCAGACTTGACATGTTGGCCATTCTAAACTACAATCAGAACTCTGTGCAGAAGTCGCATCACTTTTTAGACGTCACTATGTTTTTGTGGGAGCAAGGGTTGGCCTGGATTAGCTTAACGGAAAGTGTTACAGGTTTAGCTAACGACGCCTAGTGGACGCTTGGGGATTTACTTCCGATTTCCTGATCATTCTGTACCTATGAAACAATAATTCCAAAATTTGGCTTATCTCGATACGTAAGGAACGAGAACACTTTTTTTTAAGGCCACAAGCAAACTGTGATGCCATCCAGTAGATGCATCAGCGTACTACTTCTATAGTTTCTATTAGGAGTTTAATGAGTGACTTGACAGTTATATGCCAAAAAAGTAATGAACTGAATAGGCTATGATTTTCTCCCACACCATATCGCATGCATTCAGGCACACCCCACAATTTATGTGCAGATATAACGATAATTTTGTTAAGTACTCCAGATATTAAGTTCTAATTTTTTTGCCAGCGATGGTGCAAACCACAAGTCATTATGATTTAATTAATTTCAGAGGGATTTAAAAAAATGGTTTCGAAAATACTATAGCAGCTTGTCATTATGCAAATTTTCTTTAATGGATTAGTGGAAGAAAATGTTTATTGGGGACCAAATACACCATTTAAGTAGTCTTGTGAGGGCTTGAACCAGAGATCATGGATTGACCAATCGCTGCTAATGGTAGGGTCTCATCTTGCCTGGGTCAGGTTGCAATATTGCAAACCAGTAACACTACCAAAGTCCATGGGATACAATGACGACTTACTAAAGAAAAGACTTTATGTGAAAACTACATATTCTTCGTACTTTGAGAATTCAGTGAGTCGAGTTCTTAAAGACTTTGTAGGCACCAATTCTGCCACCGGGGCTGTAACAAGAGCCTATGGATTTGTTCAGTAATTTTTTTTGAGAGGCAAAATCACTATTTAGATGAAAAACTTCGGCACCATTCTCTGGCAGGAAAATAGTACAAAACCTTTACAAACCGGAAAATAACTTGCAAAAAAATCGTTCATGCAGCGGATATAGGAAATAATGAGACTGTACACTTAGAGTAACAGTAGGTTAAAGGGTGGCATCAGGTGCCCTACTTTATATAGCACAAAAAATGGTTAAGTTCAATTCCGGCAGAAAGTAAATTTACAAAAGTAATAGCGAAAAAAGGCATTGTTGTATTACGGCAATGTTGTACCTGAGCAAATATCGTGCATCAGCAGACACCAAGGCACGTGCATGCCTTTGTTGACGCTTGTCTCACTATAACAATAATTCTGGGTTTTGTAAATTTACTTTCTGCTGGAACTGTACATCAGAATGCCAACAGGGTGTGGTGCACATGTAAAGAGGGGAAGAATGAAGGATGCACACAAGGTGCACCTGAATGGCTATATCAAGACTATGTACACATAAATTATCTAATCAAGTAACTGAGTACACGTAAACAATTAGTACAGTAATATCCCTAAATTCATTACTCTAGTTCCTTCCACTTCTTCCCAATTCCAAAATTAATATCTCTACCTAACCTGGTTGGGAAAAAAAAACCAACATTAGTAAAAAACATTAACTTCCTTTTTTTTCATTATAGGTAACATGAAGTTTCCACACAATTCCAATCCAATACATTTTGTCATGAGTACATAGGATTTTGTTCATTTTTTTTATTCATTAGTCAAAATCTCCACGATTGCGTCAGACTCCCCCTTGCAACATAAAGAATGGATTATTGTACCAATGAAGCATGGCTGTCAACGTGTGATTCTGACTTGCCACTTTCGTGCTCATTGCTATTCAGTGCTCTTTGTCGCAATTGTAAATTGGATTTTCTCTGAACCTCGCCCGTTAGCAACAAAACTTTATATACCCATGTTTTCGACATCTTACCAGGAACCCAGCGCTGCGTGGCATCGGGTATATTATCTGTACAATATACAAGGTCACTGCCCATGTAGGGACGTTCGCACTTATGCCTAGTTGGCTAAAGCTGTCGTTCTTGATTCTTACTGATAGTGTCTTCAGTAGAGAGGAGCATCAACAAACAACTTTAGTTGATTCACGTATTGCCTTAACAATGAGTTCTAGGTTGCTCGGATTTAGCGGTGACTGATCTCCAAAGGCCGAGGAAACAGATGGCGAAAAGTAAGCATTTCCCGCACCACTAACTTTAGCTTAACCTGAGCGGAAAGGTCAGTACTGAGAGCCTCAAGAAGGTGATCGAGAAGTTTTAGAGCTGGAAGAAGGTGTAGTCGACGCCGATTGTTGAGCTCTAACCATGCAAGCTTTTGGGCGGACTTGCGCCTCCTAATTGTCTTGGCGTCGACAAGTTCACAAAGAGCGCATTGAACATCTTGAAAATTACAAGCATGAGTCTACGTGTTTCCTACAGGCTGGATGAAGATCTCTGGGATTTTCCGGGATCTACGTGAAGGGAAATTTCCAGTTGCGATTAAAGCTTGGAGTTTCTATTCACCTTTTGTCGATGACTAAGTGGCGAACTGTTTACATTGCAGTGACTGCAGTTACTCTGGACTCTACACCATCCCCCTTTTGGACTTTGTAAAACTGTAACAAGACGGGACCGTCCTGTTCCCGAGTTTGTAGTCAAGTAACCTTGCATATTCTGTAACAATGCCACGTTGTACCATGTATGCTTTGCCGTTCGGTCTCGTGCTGATGGCCGGAGGCATGGCAATGGATTTGGAATGGGCACAACGGTTGCGGACGCCATTCCGGCTGCACACCATCTTTCGGTCCCCTTTTCGACTCATCCTTTCGACATTCATTCCGAACCTTACGCCATTCCCAATTAATCCGAAGTCATGCCTCCGACAGTCTGCCGTGCCCGAAGTGCAAGCGAGCGCCCTATATCACGTCAATAAACTGAACAGCATCCAGACTCACGACTCCATCGTCATGGCTTGATTAGGTTTAAGAGGGGATTCCAGCGTTGACGGTTGGATCCTCCACTCTGCGGGGCATTCTCCAGTTCCGCATCTGCAGATTTTGGTGCATCGGCCGGGAATCGAACCCGAGCCGTCCGCGTGGCAGGCGAGCATTCTACCACTGATGCACCAAAATCTGCAGAGGCGGAACTGGAGAATGCCCCGCAGAGTGGAGGATCCAACCCTCAACGCTGGAATCCCCTCTTAAACCTAATCAAGCCATGACGATGGAGTCGTGAGTCTGGATGCTGTTCAGTTTATTGACGTGATGTAGGGCGCTCGCCTGCACTTCGGGCACGGCAGACTGTCGGAGGCATGACTTCGGATTAATTGGGAATGGCGTAAGGTTCGGAATGAATTTCGAAAGGATGAGTCGAAAAGGGAACCGAAAGATGGTGTGCAGCTGGAATGGCGTCCGCAACCGTTGTGCCCATTCCAAATCCGTTGCCATGCCTCCGGCCATCAGCACGAGACCAAAAGGCAAAGCATACATGGTACAACGTGGCATTGTTACAGAATATGCAAGGTTACTTGACTACAAACTCAGGAACAGGAGGGTCCCGTCTTGTTACAGTTTTACAAAGTCCAAAAGGGGGATGGTGGTGAGTCCAGAGTAACTGCAGTCACTGCAACATAAAAAGAAAACACGGAGTTTCCCGCGTGTACGGCACGAGTGCCCGAAACAAAATGAGCGCAATGGTGGCTATATCAGAATGATATAGACTGCACCGACAGCGCTCCTTGCGGGAGACGAGCTGAACTCAACGCATTGCGATTTAAAACGTGTAGGGGTTTAAAATTCGGGAAAATAAAAGCAAAAAAGATAAGATTTAGCACATACTGAAGGTTAGTATTTTCATATAGTAGGAAACTAGCTTTAGCCTATGTTTCAGCAATTTTATCATGTTTTCTGTGGACCTATTCCGGTGTGGGTCCTGTGGAAAGCTAGTTATGTACCAGATGCCACATTCTTTAAACTTTCAAATTCAGCGCTCACCAGCCGAATTTGCCATTCCTCGCCATTATCGCTAGTGCACTGCAATAAACATAGGTTGCCAATAAATCCTTTAGGATTTTGCTAATGGCATTGCTTGTAGTAGATTTGACAATATATGCAAACGGGAATTTAGAATGTGCATCAATGACCAACGTGTATGCGTACCAAACGCTAGGCACTCGCTTCCCAACATGTTTCTTCCCTGAAACGCTTCCCTATTAACCTAACAGGGCTCACATCGTTTTACCAAGTTCTCGCAGTCGCTATCTTGGGCCAATAGACGTGAGAGTGAGCAAGTGCCTCGATTCGAACGATTCCACAGTGGCCACAATGTAGCACGTCAGAACTGCACTCGTAGGTTACTAGGACTGACTAATCTATGTCCCAAAAAATTATGTTACCATCAAGCGATAATTCCTGCCTTCTGATAAAATAAGGCTTCAAATATTTTTCTATTGTCTCAACTGGCAACTATCAGTTAACATGGATTGTTCCTGTCTATAGATCCTTGGAATGTGAGTGACTGGCGATGTCCTGAAGCTGGCAGTTGATCCTTATTGAATTTCACTCGGACAGTAACTTCTGAGGAAGATGGGCGACTGTCAAAGAAGTTTGGCGTCGTCGTCCCGCATTTGATGGGGGGAGTGGGGGAGAGACTTGCAAAAGTCCGATACTGAAGTTGTGTGGTTTTGTTGAATGATTGAATATTTTTTGGGGGGTAGGGTGGGTGGGGGGTCTAATGTCAATGAATAATGAATGGTGTGGGTTATCTCTGCCATATAGAAAAAAATGAGTCGGCAGACTGGGTGCCACGGTCTCCAGCTTCTGGCAACTTCCTAGGTCCTCCCTGCCAGTTGATAGAGGGCTGTAAGACCAGCAACTATTGCGGTTGGGTGTCAAGGAGTCTTGCAACTGGCGAATGACTGATCCTGTAGCCAGGGAAGGTAGTGTCTGGCTTGTATGACTATTGGAGTCGAATTGTTGACAAGGCTGAGTCAAACGTTTTGAATCCCTATCAGCCAAGGTTATGTGCGTCAGGAGTTCTTCAAGATTCATGCAAATTCCTTTCTTCAAATTCCTGCAAATTATTTTCTTCCCTCCTGGGACGGATTGGACATACTAGTAGTATCCTACTATTTGGGATCGACCAAAATTCATCTTGACCATTTATAAGTCCAACAATGGAGCACAATTCTGCAATGACGCATTTTTAAGGGGAACTGAATTAATAGGGATGAGTGAAGTGAAGAATAACAATGGTGACTGTGCCGGGGCTAAGCACTAGCACCAAATGGATGCACTACTGTCCTTCACTCCGTGGCTCTTGAGTCGGTTTTACTTTACGCGAATGGTCACATAATCGCAGAGTTTTCTGTGATGGATGGCCAGAAGAGGTAAGGTTCGAAAATGGGTTGGTTATTCTTTATTTCATGCCCACCCCCGATTTTGTTAAATTAACTGCAACAGCCCATCGGTGTTGAATCAGACGCACGTTGGGGATAGCATGATATGTAGACAGCCGTAGACAGCTCAGAATTCCTCTACAGTTGAACATACCTGATATTTTTTAAGGCAGTTGTTGTTTCAGGGGTGTAGGTGTCATTTAATACCTCCATCTGGACAAGTCTGAAAGGCATAAAAAATGAACATTTAGTGTATTGAACAGGATAAAAAATAAGGATCCCCATCAATACAAAAATTAGTAACCCAGTCCAATTAAAAGTAAAAGGATCGAGTTCAACAACAATTTGGAGGTTTGTCACACTCCTAGCAAAGCCATGGTGCCAAAGGAGAGAGGGACAATTTTGCTAGGAAAGCTAAAACAGCTATTGTGACAGGGAGGAGGGGCCCCACTCGGTTCTGCTCTACAATTATTTTATTCTTGCCTGTATTCTTACACGGGAGCACCGAGCCGTGGACCTACCTTTTCCTTTGTTCCAAGCAAGTGCAAGTAACGATACATCCTGCAAACCAAACTTGTTCAGTGAAACTAAGCTTAAAGAATCGAGTATCCAAGTTTCTGGCGGTATTTATTTTATGTACTACAATGGGAACAAAATGGGAGTCAATTTTGTTGTGTATGTGTGTCTGTCGGGTATGCTTTCCAGATTCACCTTAATATTTTGGTGACATCACACACTTTACTGAATATCTCGTGATAATTGCAAATTAAGAATATACAGGTTAGTATGATTTGTTGAATTTTATGCATCTTTCGTGCAGTTAATAGTTATGGAAAAAATGTAACTAGTGTGCAATTTTGCACTGCATGAGCTGAGTCTGGAATGCAATTTGCCAGCAAGCATTCATATAATTGACTGCCTTGGACGTGCACTTGGATTGTAAACATGCTACAGTACTTGTATTGCCCGCTATGGATTGTAGTGTAATCCTATAGCAGTAGCACATTTTACCTTTAGTCAGTTTCATATATCGGCCACCAGAGGTCACTTGTCGTACGTACTACATAACCATAACGTCCGTATGATGACCCATCCTAAAAGATTGTCATTGTTGTTATAGAAGGTTTGGCTACCACCATTTCCACACGGTTGCTTGAGAAACGCAGTTTACGTTAAGAAAGTGTGGCAAACTGAACAGTTTTGGACGAAGACTACATTTATCATACCTAACATGAAAGTTATTTGAAATCATACAGTGCATGACAGCAGCTACAACACAAGTTGAAACTGAAAATACAATACAACAAGATTGGCTTTTTTCAGTTGGGGGAATAGGCTTGCCAGTTATAAGCCAATCAGTTCATAACACTTTTGGTCAGTCGAGACTAACCTTGCAAAATAAACTTCTAGTTGGTGTTTTGGGTGGCAGTTTTCAGTGCAGCCAATGTAAGCTCACGACAGTGGCTCTGCCGAAGTCAAACTTCACGTCCACTCGCAGCAAACGTAAATTTACAAGACTCCGGTACTGCATTGTTCGCCTCGGGCTCTGGTTTCACTTTCACCAAGGCAGAGCATTGCAGCAGCAGGACAGCTCAAGTTTGCACTACTGCACTTATAACATTTTGTACATTCAGGAGCAAAGACAGATTTCACATGTATAAAATCAACAATGGGCACTAGGATCGCCATTGTATTATTAGGGATCAGAACGTATTTTTTATATCCTAGCAAGCTTCAATAATGATGTGTGCATCTTGGATTAATCATTACAATACTGTTAACTAAGGCTGTACTATTACAAATACCGTTATCAGCAAATCTGCAGATGTTCAGCGTAACGGAATTGTTATTTCTTAGCGATTCTTTACACATGCCACACTTTAACATTACCGATTCAGAACTCTCTGCTGACTGCCACGATTCCGGAAATGGAAGCGCAATACGAAGTTGCATCGAGAGCTTTGCGTTCCCCGCCTTCATACTACCATGATTCCGGAATAGGAGTGGATCTCATCTTGAATGCAATCAGTATCCGCGTCGGTAAAACTGATATCACACGACATCAGATCGGTAGAAGTGCTATCGGTGCAGCCCTAATGTTAAACCAACCTGATAGTTTTCGTTACTACTAGGAACTGACTGATATTATTGGTATATGTATCAAATTGGAATCAACAATGCCAATACTGATACTGCCTTTTGGTATACGCTATGCTGCAAATGGCTTCAAAAATGGAAATTCTACCGGAGAACTTCTTCTCACACGAGAATCTAAGTTCTCCCGAGTAGAAACCGGCAAAACTGTGTCACAAATTCGGATGCCCCCTTTACTGCGACACTTTTGAACTACTCTTTGCATATACTTGCGTCGTAATTTATTCACATTTTTACGACACTTCCGGTGTTCTATCCCCTGTATGCCTTACACGCTTTCTCACCACTGTTTTTTGTGGCTGAACCAATCAGTGCCAGGAAGGCAAGTGGGAAATAAAAGTAACACAGTTTCATCGGATTCTACTTAGAACTTGGATTCTCCTGTGAGAATAAGTTCTCTGGGTAGAATCTCCATTTCTCCTTCGCATAATCCTCCTCACTGTGTTACAAAATGGGATATATTAGTAAATGTAGCTCTGTCAGCTTTACTTGCCTATGACACCAAGTTTCTATCCTGCAATAGCGATCTTGCCAGACTCGGGATCACTAACCCATGATAATGGGTGGTTAAATTGCGGTTGACGAGCAGTTTGCCATTTCCATGATTTGTGTAGCAAATGCACCGCAACCTGCTGCACACACCAAATGCGCACGGAATCGACCCGTATTAATACCCGCTGCCTTCAACATTGCACAGAGCCATCTTGCAATCGCCCCACTGGACGGTAAGGCTTAACGTAGGATACGTAACAACAGTTGTCCAGGCCGTTCCCCCGTGATGAAAACTTGACGGTCTCATCTGCATGTTGTATCAGTTTTAGAACCAGGAACTGGCCGCGCTCTGAGCCGTTTTGTGGTCCCTTATCACAGACACCGCCTCTGATTCCTGAAAATCTTACCAGGTAAGATCGAGATGAGCCAGCTTGCTAGCCCGGATACCCGCAAAAATTGCAAAGAGCATAACCACTTTTAATGTTAATTGTTTTAAACCAAGTACCTTGGACGGATGCAAAGTGTGCAAAAACCGCGCCACCACTTACATGCCCCATATTTAAATAAAATACTTCTTCAATGACGCTCAAATCCAAAAGTTTACAAAATACTTCTCAGTATTGTGAAATGCTAAAAGCGAATTTTCGACAGGCAGATTTGACCGAAACTAGGTGTGCTGTTTCAGTCCTCCTGTCATCATCAGGCTGTCCTCGTGCGAGTTCCATTTACATAACCCATATTGCTATGTAATGCAGAACCGGGGCCTACAACTAAACAAACTGTTCACCAACCGCTTCAATGGATGCTAGCCAGCGATGCAACTTCTCATCCATCATGATACTTTGCTACAGTAGCCAAGAAGCCCAATATACTCCTGTATAACAGCTGCGATGTGTACACTCTTGCCAAACAATTTATCATACGACCACCGGCGTCCTCCTTGGCGTCACACCCCGCTCTTCACACCACGTCTTCAAACGGGCCAACTTGGAGGCTTACCCCCTTCAGGTTACATGCCTAATTTCCATCTCCACTACTGCCCTGGCTAGCGTGCAAGTCGATGAGTACGTTCAGATCACACACACAGTCCGAACTTAAAAAGGTTATTTTCGCCGAACCCTTGTTCTGTCGACATTTGAGGGCCCCTGTTACCTCATCCGGTCCCTCCGGAAAAAAGCCCACTAATCGACATAAACGTGAGGCTACTGCCCAACCAAAATTAGAAATACTTAAATTTGGACGTTTCCTGCCCTAGCAGAAATACCCGACATCGCACTAACACATCACCGCATGTCACGCCCCCGAAATCGTCAGTCCATACCTCGACAGGTGGGAAAACGACATCGCCAACGAATGACCACGGCAAGTCTTCACCGCCGCTCATAACAAGGACCCAAATAGCTCGAATAAGGTCAGTGGTTGTGCTAGTAAATCAGGGTACATACTACATATCCTCCATGAAGGTAAATTATAACCGTTCACGCCTCGCCATATTCACGGCCAATAAGGTTTGAATCTGTAGTGTCGAAACATTTGGGATACTTGCGTTTTCCGCGAACTTGTAAGGTCCACTGGTTCCATGGTGCAGAATTGCAAAGCCTTCAGCATCGGAAGCAAAACCATAAAAAAAATTCCGATTGCACTGCCGCCATCACCATATTCGCCACAGTCAATAGAGGATTCTTTTACCTAATACGGGGTAACATGGGCATCCGTGGGGGGTGTAAACTCGCTTTACATCTTATCAGTCACTATGTAACGATAACAAATCATGGTCTTCTCAGCAACTGATAACTGCACATTCTTGTGCTGGTGCTAACATGCAACCAATTTTTTCTCAATTTACAACACCGGGTGTTTACCTTACAGTACCGGCCTCCGGCAGACCCATAGTATCCTGGCACACTGGACATTCCGGGGTTCACAACAACCACTCTCTTCAACCCCACCCGAATCCAACCACTGATCACTCAGGCTTCGGTAGTGAACCTCGTCACTATGCTATAATTCACAATTCTCCACGCCCTTTTCAACACGCTTGGCCTCTTCTGTGTGTTCTTTCAACCTCAAGCGGCTCGTAATATTGCTTATCATTTTCATCAGTATTTATTTTGTGAGCACGGCCTGCCTTAATAGCTTCTTTGAATGCCAACTGCATTTCGTTTCCTAACAATTTTGGTAGCATACGAATTGACGCCACCAGGTTACCCCTCATAGTATACCCGGCTCCAACAATTTCATACACACACTAGAGGAAGCCCGTGCTTTGCACGGGGCCGGTCACATTTCCCGGGACACATTCCCCGGGACATTTTTCCGGCACTCTTCCCGAAGACTTGTCAGATTGATCGACCACTCATGCCTGCCTCCTTTTTGGCTGGACGTAGAGTGGGAGGGTTCATATTCAATGCGGGCGCGAGGAGGGGAGAAGTAGTTTTCCTTTAGGCCGACGTTTTCCTTTTCCTTTTAGCCGGTCTCCGATATTATTATAAAGATTAGACCTAACCAAGCCGCCATTTTTGTTACGCTCAACACTTCTGCAGATGCTCATGATATCCACCACTTTATCCAAAGCCGTGCCAACCGCTACCTGCGATAATGACTCCTAATATGTAATTGACCCTCACAGTCTTAAGCAGCTTTTTGTCGTCCTTAGGCATGGTTACCACACAGAGAAATTGAACAATTATCGATGCCAACACAACCAGTTCGTGCCATGGCAAAAGAAACAATGGTGAGGAAGCGTGAGACAGAAAGGGGAGAGAGCACCGGAAGTGATGTAAAATGTGCGTAAATTAAGAGGTAATTATATGCAAAGGGAGTAGTTCAAAAGTGCAGCAGTAAAGGGAGTATCCCATTTTGTAACACTGGGAGAATTATGCGTACAAGAATTGAGTATTTTTGATAACCAAGGAACCAGACGAGCTGACAGTCCATGCAGGCGCTATGCAGAGGTTGAGCAGTTCCTGTACAGCTACTGTAAATTAACAACATGAACAAATTAAGTTTAAATGCAATAAAATAACCAGGAATTAAACCTACATTAACAATAGAGTAAATTTTGTCATGAAAATACTGGAAGTGAACCAAACAACGGTGATTGGTTAGATATCCGATCGGATTATAAACATGGTATTAGTCAATGCCCAATTATTTTTTTTCCCCGGCCAGGGTTTACGTCATTTTTACCTCAGCTTTAAAGTAAAGGCTTCCACTTTGATCGCCATCAGTTCTGCCAGGCGCTTATTGTGTTCAGATGGACCATGCAGCCGAAAGCGATGAATCAAATCTTGCAAAATATTGACAGCGGTTTGTAATGACTGCAATGAAAGTGTTAACATGCACTTAAAAAGACAATTTATTTTCAAATTTCAGTTTGCATTAAAACTAAGGCTATGGAAACTTTAAAAAAAAGGTTAGTTGAGCATACAAACCTGAAGAATGGATAAGAGATAAGTTTTTTAACGTTTTTCATTTATCACACACGAGCATCAAATATGAGCCAAGCAAATCGGTTAATGACTATTCAGTCCTCAAGCATTCCAACTAATTATCTGCCACTTACACGACACAGCGGCAATAGCCTAACGCTGCCGCTATGTTGGATTATAAATACGAATTTTTACATACGTGTCGCTAATTCTTTTTCCTTTGGCTATGACGAAAACCACCAAGAAATTTCTTCACATTATGGCAGCAAACAACACGCCATCCTTGTCATCTAGACATAACCGCGTTGAGCGAACCAAACTTGACCAGCCAAGTTGCAACCACCCTGCATTTTTCAGAAGCACTCAACACCCGACCAAGCCATGCCGCGGCAAGAACAACACTGGTCTTGGGAGCATCAGAGCATAGGCAGGTGAAGACCGGAAGTGACGCAGGAGGACGCGTTTTTTTGTATAAATTAGGGTTGAATTTATGTAAATGAAGGGGATCAAGGATGTCAATAAGCAAGGAAGACATCCCATTTGTGAACACAGGAGGAGGATTCTATAAAGAGAATTAACAATTAAGTTTGAAGTAATTATTTGGTAATGTTTTTTAATATTTTTAGTGTACAAGGTTCATTAGGGTTGACAGAAAACATTGCCAATCATCTTACTTTTTGGTATTGTTCCATCTGCCACTGGTATGCCATTTTTAGTTCTTTAATTTCTTGGCGAGAAACTTCAAGTTTCCGTTGGTCCATTTCCAGGAGAGACGGGAGTTGCGTCATTTTTGCTGATATTTCGCCATCTGCCGATAAAAGTCACAGATGAATACGATTGATAATACCTTGCGTTTTTCAATCTAAAACGTAATAATTTATAATCAAAAATTGCAGTACCATGTAGAAAATTTGCACCAAGTGGGAAAGCAGCAAACGAGACTCGTAAAGTTAGTGTATTTGTTGAATTTTGTGTAGCAATGGTGTTCATCCATCAACTGAAAGACGCGACGGGTGTGTTTTTAGATATCAGTTCATATGCAAAATTTGGTGTCTGTCAGGCAATGTTATATCTTTCCGTGAGTGATTATAGATTAATTTTTATCTTTGAAATCCAGTATTGCCAAAACGCCTTACCCGTTTTTTTTCTGCTTGAAATCAAGCTGTTCTCAGCCATAGACTGTTGAGCCCTTGTTTGGGATCGATAGAAGAGAATACTCAATGAGAGTAAAGGCACCTTGATGGGGGTAATTTAACAAGCAAAAAAAATGGACTGGCTTCAGCAGAGTATTTTCTGCTGATGAGGCCAAAGAGTCTGTCTAGAGATCTATATGGGTGGGAGCAGCTTGATTTAAAGTGATCAACTGTAATTAACAGGCCTAAATGATGGTGCCTAGCATTCAGTAGCATGGAGCAACATAGCAGTAGTTTCTGCCTTTTAGCTTGCTGAAGACAGTCCGTTTTTGTGCTTGCTAAAGATTGCGAAGTAAATTGTTCGATATAAATTGACAATAAAAGAAAAAATGTAAGTGCCTAATTTCAAGTGAATCGGGCAATGGGTGGAAGAGTTATCGTGGGGATGGACAGACAGAAACCAGCACAGGATTAATGCACCTCACGTCACAAAAAAATGTTCACCATTAAAGACTACACACCGTCAAATTGGATTATTTACTGGTGACTGGGATGGAATACGGGACAGGTTTGTACTGAATATGTTGACAATGGATGAAGGGTGAATGCACAACTTAGTAACTGGAGTAGCAATGCAGGCAGAGTATCGTGGCGCTACTGCTTAGAATACTACAAAAGACTATCCAGCTCCTTTATCAGCTACGGCTGATTATTTTAGCTTTAGCTGTTTTGAACATTTTTTTTGCCTGCCAAGCTGCCATTAACAAATGTTTTCCAGCTTGGGTCCGCAACTCTTCCCTTACTAGACTTACTTCTGCTTCAGAAATGTCTAGAACTCTTAAGACGTTTGCACTGGTATCATTCGTACTGACAACAGAACAGCTGGAATGAAAGATAAACAGCTTTCTGAATACTTTACAAGTACCTTCCAGACACTTAAGGAGATTGTTAGATGGCAAGGGTTGCGAAATTGTTGGATGGCCAGGGAACTTCCAACCATCATTAAGATATCCAATGCCATCAAAGATGCATTTTACAAACCCGCCTTACACGTTATTTTTAACAAGGAGGGAGAGTGAGGAAGAAGTCTCTGGTTGGAGTACTGTTCGTCGCTTTAAATTTTACCTGAAATTGTTTCCAAATAATAAGCTTGTAGAATCTTCTTACAGCGACTTTCAAGTTGTTGTTCGACATGGTTGGTCAAATATTCTTTGTCGGTAAAACTAAGCTGTTCCAATTAAGACAGGAAAACAGAAAATGTTATTTAACTGCCATTTGTTCATCTGTACGAGGGAAAACATCAGAGTGCATAAATATTAAGGCTGTACCGAACCGAACATGGCCGAACAGGAGTTCAGTTCGGAGTGCAGCGTTTTAAAGAAAAATACCGAACAGAACATATTTTCCACTTCTAGTTGACGGATTTTGACAATTTTGACGGTCTTATTGCCAGCTTTCTGATGGTCCAAGCAACAAGTTCCTACGTAGTTCTAACCGTTCAGAAGTTATGAGGGAAATGTAAAGGCACAGAAGATTTATTTATGCTTAGTTTCCACATCTGTTCACTTTTTATAAATCCATGTGAACATAACAGCATTGTTGAGAAATGTGTACTTTGTTAAATATGAATGTTTGATATCATACAAACATTCATTCATTCATGTTTGCATTCGTTTCGCCATTGTCATGAATGTTTGGTAAAAATATCAAGTACGGTACAGCCTTAATAAATATTGTAACTAAATAAGAATAGGTTACGATGCAAATGATATTAATTTGTCAGCCAACTTATTGAACAGATTTGCGCGTACTCAATACACTGTACTCTTACTTCATTATTACTTCACCAGAAAGATTTTACAAGTTGAAGTTAGGAGGATGAATGGTGAAGACGAAATGAGATGAAATTTCGTCCTGTAGTATTCCCATTTTAACAAAGTACCTTTAAGTTAAATATGAAATATCGGGGAAAACGCAACTTGTTTTAACAAGTTGGGTGAGAATTTTTATATTCGTTTACACTGTGACTGCACCTCTACAACGATACAAGTTTTATTTTTCAAAAGGTTAGAAACTAGAACAAATTTGAATCGTTCTCCGAGTGTTAGTCTTACATTACTTACTCAAAACTACATTACTTACTCAAAACAACACCTAATTCCTAAACACATCCGTTGAACGAAGTAAGCAGTCTGCATTAAAGACTGTCCTTGTGAGGATACACAATACACTAGTCTAAGAAAGAAAAGACAATGCCCCAACTGGGACTCGAACCCAGGACTTCCCATTTACTAGCCGGGTGCTCTAACCACTGCGCTACCGGGGCGGGTACTGGCTACAGGCTCCACTCCGATTTCCACTGCCTGCTGAGATTTCTTCATAGCTCTGACCTCACAAGACGGTTGATGTTGGGATAGGATGGATGAGCATGGTTCATGAGGGATGCACCATGCTTCCGAAACTGTTGGATGGCCAGGGATTCCAATTGACGATGTCCTGTTTAACCATTGTTACCGTACAACAAGCTGCTGTAGGTGCAATTAACTTTTCAGACCCGGACATTTTTCCAACGCATTTCCTATATCATGTAGGCTACTAACACAGGTTAAAATATCTCCTGGTACAGAGTTTTCTCTACGCGCTGAAACGATAGGATCCTATGGCCCAAGGACTCTTTAGTAAACTATACAATTTTACAACAGAATTAAAAGATAATTAGCCTACAAACCGGTGATGGCTGTCTCTGCTTCAGAACATCTTGAGTGATGCCCAGCAAGGCATTCTCACTCTCTTTCTCATGGCAGTAATCATATAACTCTGCATAGTCAATTGCTTGCTTCACTTTTTCAAATGACTGTAAAAAATAATAAAAAAAATAACATTGGTTGTAAAAGAACGTATACAAGGATAACACACCAAATACAACTTTCTTTATCAAGCTTTGCAACATTAGTAGAGTGGCTTGGCTTCCAAAATCAGTTTAATTGTGCACTTTGTGATACAAACGTATAAATCAGCATGATTGAAGGTATTAATATACAAAATAATACAAGCTATGGAACCACGCTCAAATTCATGATGGCCACCAGAAAAAAAAAACAGTTTTTTGGCTGTAACTCCTTAACCGTCAACAAATCAAAAGCACAATGTGAAGCAAAAAACGTTCAGCACACAATTCTGGACAGAAAAGTTGGTAATCAATTTTTCCGTAATATCAAGCCCTGATGCAGAAAATCGTATTTAAAGTATATCGTCCTTAATACGCGTGAACGCTTCTTTTTTCAATTGAATGTTGTAGTGATTTTCGTGTTAAGTGCTCATGCGAGCCCTCTAATAGCCCGAAATGGACATGCTTAGGAATTTCTGAAAGGTTGAGATCGATTCTTTCCATCAATCCAAACCAAAATTGTTTAACTTAGATAGGTACCGTCCTACGACTATTTTAAGCTGAAGAGGTAATAGCGTAGCAGCGAGACGTATGATGATTTTCAAATTCATACTGCTATTGCCAGCCCTCTAACTGCCCGAACTGGACATGCTTCGCAGTTTTAGTTAGGTGGGAATCTATTTTTTGCATCAATCTTAAATGAAATTGTTTAACTTAGATAGGTACCGTCTTACAGCTATTTAAAGGTGAAGAGGTAACGGTGTAGAGGCGAAAGCGTATGGTGATTTTCGAATTCAAAGTGGCATTGCGAGCCGTCTAATAGCTCGAAATAGACATGCTTAGAATTTTTTGAAAGCTTTGGATGTATTCTTCCATCAATTCTAACCGAAATTGTTTAATTTAGATAAGGACTATCCTGCGCCCGTTTAAAGATGAAGAGGTAATGCCGTAGCGACGAAAACGTATGGCGATTTTTGAATTCAAATGTGCTCTTGCGATACCTCTAATAGCTCGCAGTGGACATGCTTAGAATATTCCAAAAGGTTTGGATCTATTCTTTCCACCAATCGTAACCGAAATTGTTTAACTTGGATAGGGACCGTCCTACGCCCACTTAAAGATGAAGATGTAATGGTGTAGCGGCGAAAGCATTTGTTGATTTTTAAATTCAAAGTTGTCTTGTAAGCCCTCTATAGCACGAAATGGACATACCTATGATTTTCTGACAGGTGGAAATCTATTCTTTCCATTAATCCTAACCAAAATTTTTAACTAGGTAGGGACCGTCCTACCCCCATTTAAAGGTGGATCGGTAATGGTGCAGTCGGTGAGAGTGTATGTTGATTTTCGAAGTCAAAGTGCTCTTGCAACCCCTCTAGTAGCCCAAATTGACTTGCTTAGGATTTTCTGAAAAGTGGGATCTATTCTTTCAATCAATCCTAACTGAAATTGTTAAGCTTAGATACCAATATAATTCTGAGCTTTACAATGACACTTTGAAATTGAAACTAGCCACTAAACCAGTACAGCTACACTTTAAACGGGCATATGACGGTCCCAATCTAAGCTTTAATGTTTAATTTAGCTTATTTTTTTGCACTACTGTAACTAAATATCGGTATCTGCTCGATTTTGGGATCGATTGCATTATCGGTACGATAAGCCATCCCCTCTTAATCCTTATTAAACGCTTAACATAATCATCTAGTGCCAACAACATCCATTTCGATCGTTAGCCTCAATTTAAAGAAGGGAAACTAAATAATCTATGAATAAATACACTTTATTTAACACTTTAATGCCTATGGACGTACTAGTACGTCCTTTGAACTTTTGCACAGCTGCCTATGGACGTACCAGAACGTCCTGTATGTTTGTGGGTGCATGCTAAAGTCAACGTACTAGTACGTCCATCGCTCTTCACGCAGTGTTGTTGGGTAATGTTTTTAGTGCACATATCAGTCGTTAGGTGGCATCACTGACTAGGCCAAGCTGTGTGAAATGGTGTTTGTTGGAAGTTGTATAGATGCCTTGCTTAGCTGAATACAAAATGGCGGCCAACAATGTTGATCTTTTGCGTGTTTGTAAGTTTTTCAACATTGTTTCGCTGCTTACTGTGCCAGTACTCATTTGTGTAAAAAATTTCTGAATGCATCACCAATTATAGCATGCTTTTCTGAGATAAGTGACTATATTTTAAATTCTTGAACTCCACTGCACAGCTTGAAATGATATTTTTGGTAAATGCCAAAATCGGTCAGGCTGTAATGCTCGTTCAAAATAAAAAGGTTAGGCGTGAAAGTGTTAAACCTAAAATAACTCTGCCTCCTATGACAATGTACTTGCATGCCTGATCTTGTGAAATGTATTAGATTTTAAGCTGCAGAAATTTGTTTAAACCGTACGAGGGTACAATCCTCGTATATAGATAAACCTTGGCAGTAAGCTGAATTTACCAGCATATCAGCAGGTTTACAGTGGTGTCGGCATAAGTTCTAACAATTTCGATTAGGGTTGATGGAAAGAATAGATCTCCACCTTTCAGAATATCTTAAGCATGTCTATTTCGGGCTATTAGAACTCGCAAGAGCACTACGAATTCGAAAATCAACTCACGCTTTCGCCGCTACACTATTATCTCTTCACCTAGAGCCTAAATGGACGTATGACGGTCCTATCTAAGATAAACAATTTCGGTTAGGAGTGTTGAAAACAATAGATCCCCACCTTTCATAAAATCCTACGCATGTCCATTTCGGGCTAGTAGAGGGCTCGCAACAGCACTTTGAATTCGAAAATCACCATACTCTTTTGCCACTACGACATTATCGCTCTCTACACTTTTAAATCTGCGTAGTACGGTCCCTATCCAAGTTAAACAATTTCGGCTAGGATTGATGGAAAGAATAAATCCCCACCTTTCATAAAATCCTAAACATGTCCCTTTTGGGCCATTAGAGGGTTCGCAAGAGCACTTTGAACACAGAAATCCCTATAAGAACCAATTGAAAAAAAAGGATCGTTCGAACATAATAAGGGTAATATACTTTAAATGCGATTTTGTGGTTCAAGCGGAAAAGATGACTACCACCTTTCCTGTTCAGAATTGTTTGCTGAACATTTTTCCTTCACATTGTGCTTTTGATTTGTTGACGGTTAAGGAAAAAACTTTTTTTTTCTGACGGCCATTTTGAATTTCGTCATCGTACGTAGTTGAGCATGGTTCCATAGCTTATCTTGTTTTGTTTATTAATACCTTCATTCATGCCGATTTATACGTTTGTATCACAAAGTGCACGATTATCATGCTAAGCTGCCCTACTACATCGGGTTGGTTTGATGTTCGATTGTAGTAGGAATCTCGTACTTAATCCTGGAATAGGGTTAGGCCGAAAGTATTAAAACGGAAAGTGGCGAATTCTAAAATAGATTATGGAAGTAATGCTCAAAATAAGGCTGCCTATTTTCTGTTTTATGAAACTATGAGCTGTTCATTTTTTTCTGTATTGCAGTAACTTTGTTTTTTTGTGAGGGTTAAAAACTGGATGTCCTTCCCTGTAGTGGAGTATTTGGCTTGTTCATGGATGAACGAGTATAATGACGGATGTATGGGGTCATAGCATGAGATTGATGTTGGAGGAGGTTGGACGTCGGTGAATCAAACATGTGCATGGTGGTCGTAAAGGATGGTGTCCGATGGGGGAGTGAAGTGTGACAAAGAGAAAAAAGGAATGACGGTTGATGTCAGCTGTCGATGGAGCGGCGCGAACAGCAGCAATTGAAAAGGCATCAGTAGTTGGAACGATGCAGGGGGACGGCAACACAAAACGTGAGGGATGACCCTGGTGCGATGAGTAGAGTGAGGCGAGCGGGCGACCGCGGGAATGAGGGGCTTCCACGAACGTAGTATTTCAAGGTGAGCAGGAACGAGACACCGAGTTGATTGACAACGACGAACGTGGGTGACAATGGTGAACGATATGCGTGCAGGCGAACGCAAGTACATCCGACTTAGAGTAGAGATGACGAAGTCATGCGTTGCCTAATGAGAGAGTGCTGCAGATTACGATGGCGTGGTTGGGCCCTGATGCTTGAGTTTCCTGGCAGGTGCTCGTGGGATGGAGGGCCTGAAAACTTCATGAACGATGTTTTAAGGTGTAGGAGTAGTGATGAGCGGCGGGTGGAGAAAATCTTCTACTACATTGATTCACCTCAAATGGAGAGTGTAATAGGGCTTGTAAATGGCGAATGGGTTGTGAATGGTGACTGCGGGTCTTGCGGATGACGACCGACTTGCAAGAGAAGAACAGGCATGCGAAGATGGCAAATGAGCTTACGAACGACGAACGATTCGGGTGACGAATGACTTGCAAACGACGATTGAGCTGTAGTAGCGAACGAGCTTTTCATCGGTGTAGGCTTGCGGGCGACGAACAGGCTGCCAGTGGCAGTCGTCATGCTTGCGAGCGGCGAATGGCTTGCGAGCAAAGAATGGCTTGCGAACGGGCTAGCGAATAGCGAATGGACTTGCGAACGGCGAATAGGCTTGCGAACGACGAACGGGCTGCTTGTGGCGGTCGTTGTGCTTGTGAGCGGCAAATGGGTTTGCGAACGGTGAACGGGCTGCGAGCGGCGAGCGCTTGAGAACGGCAATGAACAGTGAGTGGAGTGGCGAGAGCGTCTGCGAACGACAAACGACAAGAGAGAAGAACAGGTTAGCGGGTGGGAATTGAGCCTGAGAATGGTAAGCCGGTGTGAGCAACTAACGACGAACGGCATGAGCAACGATAATTTGTGAAAAGTGAGAGGGCTTGTCATCGGCGAGACTTGTAAACGATGAGCGGGCGGCGGTAGACGTCGAGCAACGAGTGGCAGAAGGGTGGATTCCTACCCGCTTGGGGCAGCGAACGATGTTTTTTCGAAACAAGATGGCAGCAACAGTGCTTGCGAACGAGGAACAGGCTTTGTAGAAAAGGCTTGCCAGTGACGAACGGCTGGAACGGCACAGCTGTGACCGTGAGATGCGTGCGGCAGCAAACGGCTGTGACCGACAAGGACTCGAAACAACGAGATCTGGGGGACGGAAGTGTGTTGCCGAGTGGACGGGAATAAACAGCGAACGATGCTATGAGTATGGGAGAACGGCGAACGACACAAGATGGCGGGTAACGGGAGCGATGTGACCAAGCCGGAGGCTAGAGGAAAAGAGATGGCTGGCTATCGCCGTAACACCATTTACGGAGGACCTGCGCAAGCTGGACTCGCGCATGCGCAGGTGGGTGTCTGAACTGGGCGTATCACAAGAATTTTGATTCCTTCAGGGTAAGGAGCATCCAGGATGCAAGAAATTTACAGGTAGTGGATATTTCCTGGCCGGCAAGTAGAAATCAGCATATCAGCAGATAGGAAGAATAGTGACAGCAGAACTGCATGAAAAACTGACGAAAAGCTGGCAAAAATTCTTACCTTCGTTCAGAACAGCTCCAGTATTGATGAGAGAGCCAACTCGGACAGTGAGCTTGAAAGCTGACCGAGTTCCAAGGCTGGGAAAGAGGAAGAAAATGTGAAAGTAGTGGACTTGGGAAAGTTCGTTGGTGGTTGTCGTTGTGTAAGTCTCATGACTCTTGCCTGAAGAAGACTATCAGCAGAGATAGTCGAAAATTTGCAGGTTTGAATAGAGGAACTTGGACGATTTTTGGTTTTGCGTAAGTGACTGTCTTTAAAATAACTTTTCAATTCAAATGAAAAAAGTTCACCACTCATTACACTCGTTTTCAAAATAAAGATACAGTCAATACTGTATCTGCAAATTTTCGACAAAAATACTTTTGGTTTATCAGGCACTTAAAAGGGTTTATTGGAGTTTCTCTGGTCACATCTTTGACTTTCAATCATTTGAATTTGGTCGCCTCTGCCGCCTCTAGTATTTTGTGGACTGTCTGTCTTTCTGCCGCTCTCTTCCCTCTCTAACCTAAGCTGCACATCATGGTCATAATTTAAATGGTTCATCACATTTGGATTCGAAGGGCCTTGTAGGTTCATACGAGGTACGTCAAGCAGAGAATGGTATGTACCTCTTATGAACATACAAGGCCCCTCGAATCCAAATGTGATGAACCTTGTAAACTGCGATCATGGTGTGCAGCTTAGGTTAGAGTGGGAAGAGAACGGCAGAGAAACAACCGACCCACAAAAAACCAGAGGCCGCAGAGTCAACCAAACACAAACGAGATCGAAAGCCAAAGATGTGAGCAGAGAAACTCCAAAAAACCCTTGAAGTGCCTGAATTCTTAAAATATTGACTACGGATGTACCCAATATTCGGCAATTGTTCGGTATTCAGCCTATTCCGCCAAAAATTCAAGTATTTGGTATTCGGCCAAATATTTTTTTAGTATATATTTATTTAATTGTGTTAATGTAAGAACGTTTAGCTCAGCATTTAGGTTTTGGTTTGTGAGGAGTTGTCTTCTGAGATTCATAAAAGATGGAAAAATTATCAAATATGTTTGATTTACAGGTATTCGGCAGAGCATTTGGTTAAGTATTCGGCCATTATTCAGCATAGGACTGAATAATTCGGTATTCGCCCAAATATGTAAATTGTTTGGTGCAGAATATTCGGTATTTGATATTCGGAATATAACTATTCGGTCAATTTTGTATTCGGTGCATCCCTAATATTGACTGTATATTTACTTTGAAAATGAGCATAAAGAGTGGTGAACTTTTTCCATTTGAATCGAATGAGTTTCATAGTATATCTAGTAACATTTTTTTCAACAACTTTTTTATGTGTTTTGTTTTGTTACAATACAAGCAAACCAGAGTGTGGAACAACGGCAGCTTCGGAGTTTGTACGCAAGAATATGCAACATTATTATGCAGCCGTTTCAAGTATGGCGTACCGAACAAGATATCTGCTATGAGTCATACACAAAGAGAAAACATCCAACAGCCTTCCACAGAGTTCCCGCCATAAGAAAATCCCCATTAGCATTGAACGAAATACTTTTAGCAGTCAGACGAAAACAAACTGTACCTGTGGGTCGCTTAGCTCCCAGACTAACGCGCTATAACAAAACATTAACTAAATTCTGCTAGTTGTATTTGTAATTCAGCTAAGGAAGTTGTTATATGCCAACCTTAGAACTGGTGGAACTAGATAGCTCTTTGCTTGATGAAGTTTGGTCTCCATCCAACAAAAAGTTCTTAATTTCTTGGTAAAGAAAATAATTGCGCAAGTAACGTTCCTTTTCAACCCGTAAGCATTCTTCAGCCTAAAAGAAAAGTGAAAAAAAGAATAACCAGTTTTAAATAAAGTTTCACGACTACAAATTACTGACTGTTGGGATTCAATCCACACCTATAAGCTATTTCTATTGAAATTTTTTTATACCTGGTGGTAAATCTTTTCCATCTATAAAAAAAGGAAGGAAGAAATGTTTTTCCAAAATAAAAATTATTCCAACATTCAATAAAGCAAGACTCATAAAGTTAAACAGATGTCATTTCCTAAAAAAACTTACTTATCTATTTTTTTTAGCATTTAGTACTTTTCATTAAAGTTTTGTTTAAAGCAATAACAGGATTTTAAATTGGCTTCGTCCTGTTTTTTTTTTGTTTTTTTTTTGCATTCTTTCACTTCACTTTGCTTTCGTTCAAGTTTTAGTGTGCCACGTATGTAACAACAGACAAAAGCAAAATGAAAGTGAACGATTGGAAAAAGACGAAACCAATGTTAAAAAAAAAACATGTACGTGTAAAAATGAAAAAAAAAACAGTATAAATTAATATCTAAATTTTAAATGCCCCAAACTGTAAAGTTTAATGTTGTGTGATCAACCATCGGTAATACGTCAGTAATCGGCAGATAGTTTTTTTCTCTCACTAGCTTTTATCGGCATTGGCCCATTGGCAAAAGTCACCCATCAGTCGAATACCAATCATTTTATAAGGGAGGGGAAAAAAAAACAACAAATGACAATGAATGTTCTAAAATTCTGCAGTTGAGATAACCTTATTTGAAGTACTGACCTCTTGAAATTCTTGATTTGCCTGACGGCTAGCACCTGTTGGCAGATGGATGTGTTTGCCTAAAGTGTGAAGCAACTGGGCAAATTTTGGATTATTTTCTATTAAAGTCGAGGAGACAGGAATCGGAAAGTCATTTCCTGGAATATAAGTAAAGCAGCATTTTAGAATAGTAAAGACAACATTTCAACTACTTTTTACCTACTATTTCTACTAACTCTTGGGGAGTTTTGCTTCAAGGTCATAAGAGAGAACAAAGAACAGAAAACCAGTACAGGCCGAAGTCAATGAATCGCACGCTAAGAATTTGGCCGCAGCAACAGGGTATGGAAAAAAAAAAAAGTTTAACTCTAATTTATGCATTTATAGAGTTGTACAATATTCTTTTATCCCGGTACTATTGCAGAAAAGGCTGTTGTGTAACTGATAGAAATCTGAGCGCAATGCCGCAAACCGTGAATCATCGCTAGCTTATACAGTTCTGAACATATTCCTATTTGAGCATCATTTTCTATTGCTAGTCGCCGTTTTGGCGAGTAGGCTAAGGCGAGATTCCAAGTCACCAAATGTTGATTTCATTCACCAAACAGCAAGTGACATTGGACAGGGTTGCCTGTGTAGCTCGTAAGTTAGGTGATACCAGTGTAGAATTATTATTGAGAGAACTCGAACACTGGATATGCACAGAGTTTTTTTATCTTGACCAACTGTTTTATTTGGCAAAAATCGCTTGGTGCAACCATCCACTCGATAAACCATTGTGCTATAGCAATAGCTCTCAGGTCATGCTAAAAAGCCTGCCACCAACCCATGTGACCCAACAGGCAGTACCTTCCAAAATTACAATCAGTTACGCAAACTGAACAGATCATTCCATAAGTGTCCGTTTTGTGAAAGTGACGTCACACTTTCAGTGCAACTGATGGACTTGAGAATCACCAGACTCGACAGCCAGTGAAAAGTGAAATTGTCGAAGTGCACACACAAGTATCAAACATGATGACGTCAATTCGGCAAGCTAACAACAACGCTGCATTACGATCGACCGCCATTTTTACTCCAACAACCTTGCAAAACGTCACACTCGTCCAGCACAACGTCAAGCACAGTCTCCAGTTACAAGTTGCGCTGGATTAGATTGAAGGCTTTGGAAAGTCTGCAGATATCAGTTAGCGAAACGGTAATTTTCGATAAACTATTCTCTATCATGGAAGCTGAACGCGGGATGGGAATATCAGCCCCACCACATTCAGGGTCAAATTGCATGCCCGAATTATAAAAACCAACGTTTTATTGAAAGTGATCACATGCATTGCTTGATAGTAGTGCTACATTCCACTTGTTCTACATTAGAAGAAGGTCCCACCTATTATTATTAGGAACCTAATAATAATCCTAGACTCCATGTATTCAAACAAGGGAAAAAATAAAACACTAATAACTGTCCAAGGTAGGACAACACATGGTTACATGGTATCAAATTTTAAAACTGTTGACACTAGTTGCACTACTCACCGAAGCCGGTAAACCATTCCAGTGTTTCACCATTGAACAGGTAAAAAAAAAAGTCCAGCCAGGGTTCGACCGCGGGTTGGAAAAGTCTTCTGGAGTTTATTTTTAAATTGGGGAAGTATGTACGGGAAATAGCCCCTCAAACAGAAGTCTGTCGAAGCTACAAATTGCCACTTGAAGGTACCTGATGAAATCGTCCCTCTCGAAGAAAAGAGCAATTAAGAAATAATACACTTTTAGTAGTCATTACCTCATGCACACTCAAAATAAAAAGCATCTCGTCTGGCTGTTGGCACTGAGGGCATTCTTGCATACAGGCCCAGCATGCTAGCCAGCGTATCCAGACACTCCGGTGCTCAGTTTAGGGGCCAAGTTTTTGGTTGCGGTTTTTGAGGTTATATGTTTACCGCAACGAGTTAGGCACGTAACTTGGAAAAAAAAACACCATTATTTTCATGAACAGCGACCTTTACATCAATGGGGATAGGTAACCTTCCATGTACCACAGATGATCCATGGTGGAAGAGCTTGGAACCTTGTTGGAACCTTGGATTAATAACCACACTTTCGTTATGGGATAACTCACTTGCTAGACTTACCGTTCAAGCAACGCGTGCAAAACTACGGACAGAGCATGGACAGAGATTCTAGTTTTTCAATTTTGCTACGAGAGTGCTACCTGCGGAAAAGACGGTTGAGTCACGTGACCAGCGCCTGCCTCGAAGCGTAGTTAAATAAAGCGCTATTGAACCGGCGGCCCTGTCAGCGTTTCACTTTCATTATCAACACGGTAAGTTCAGCGTACAAACAATCATTCTGGCGTTCACCAACTTCAAAACTATATATGGATACAATTTTTTGCTGGGAAATTTATGAAATGTAATACCATGCATGTGTGGTTTGCCGCACTGTCGGGAATCAATCTATCAGCCGCCGTGAGCGCACGACCCCACCATCTTGGATTTGCCCGGAAGTAGAGGTGGTGAAGCTTTAGTTCGTAGTCGCTTCCTACAGATGGCGCAGCACGTTTTGATCGCGCGAGCTATAGGGATGTTTCTAAAGTCAGCGGCTTGCTTGCTGAGTGCTGAGTTTGCTTGGTCTCGGCTTCCTTCGCTTTTTCCATTTTCAAGCTGAGATTAAAAACGATGTTATTTGAAGCTTACTAAGCACAAACACGGCCGACAGTAACAAATTCAGTTATTATATCTCTTTTCTCTGTTTTACCGCGTTATTAGTAGCGTTTAACATGATGAGAGTAAAGACTAATCAATTGAGCTGCTGGCAACTATCAACATCGTACTTATCACGCACGTATCATGTAGATTTATCGCTTGTATGATGATTGTTGCCGATTGTTGCTCAGCGGCAATGGCGCATGCGCACATCGTGCCCCCATATTGGTTGCGTAAGCTTAGCGAACTCAGCACTCTTTATCCTAGCTTACTTGGCTGGCCAGCAGCTGACTTCAAAAACGACGGAAAAGTTGGCTTATCGGAAGAATACGAACTCCTCTCCAATTAGATTCTCGTTGGGCTAGAATGATGTAAAATGATCAGCCGAACAACGTTTTCCCATAACATTTTTGGGGCAAAGGCTTAGTTCGGCCGTCAGAAATTAATAAAAGCCGCACTCTAGCACTGACGGACGTACAAGAGCCCGTTTTCTTCCATGTTCCCAGCTGATATCTTTTTTCCGTAAACAGTTCAGATAAGTCGGTTGTTATTGTAAGTTTAGTTTGGTTTTGTTATTGTCGGTTAGGTTAGGTTAGGTTATAGGTACCGGCTTCTGTTTGGCGTTTCACTTGTAATGAACTGGTTGGGGTTTGGCGTTTCACTTGACGGACTTTGGCCCAGTTGAGGCTTTCCTGCGCGGCGCCGTCTGCCTCGAGCCTGCCTGCCGGCAACAAGATGGCATCACAGCCTACCTCGCGTAGTGTTAACTTTGGAGGGTCCACTACCGCAGAAGCTCCAAGCAAGATGGCTGGCCTATCTAGATTCCGGCGCGTGAAGTTTTCCGGCCAAATTTTTGGTTGCGTTTTCTGATGTTGTGTAGTTAGCCGCAGCGAGCGCGACAGCACGAACGAGGCTCGTAATTTGGAAAAAAACTGACATAATTTTCGTGAACGGCGACCTTGATTTACCTTTTACACCAATGGCGATAGTACAACCTTTCACATATACAGATCGATGGTGGACGAGCTTGGAGCCGCTGCGATAGTGGTTCCAAGCTCGTCCAAGTGCGAAAGCGTTAAATTCAAGTCCAAGTTTGGGGTCCACTACCGCAGAAGCTCCGAGAAAAATGGCCGGCCTATCTAGATGCCGGCCCATGAAGTTTAGAAAGGTTTAAGATTTTGGTTGCGGTTTCTGGTGTTATGTGGTTAGTTTAGGTTAGGTAAATTTGGAAAACACTGACCTCATTTTCGAGAAACAGCGACCTTAATCTACCCTTTACACCAATGGAGATAGTACAACCAAAGGCTAAAGTTCACTTTACCACAATTTTCTAAAAGCTCTGAATTCTGTTAGTACTTACCCTACACTCTCATTATATGGCCTCCTTTTTTTTGTGGGAGGCGCGGAACATAGTTTAAACCCCATCAGTACGTTACCACAATCAGTACATTTATACGGTGTTCGTTTTCGCTCGCGGGGCTGTGCACGGAAGCCCGCTCATGCCCCCGCGCTGGGTCCACTACCGCAGAAGCTCCAAGCAAGATGGCCCGCCTATCTAGATTCCGGCGCGTGAAGTTTTCCGGCTAAGTTTTTGGTTGCGTTTTCTGATGTTATGTAGTTAGCCGCAGCGAGCGCGACAGCGCGAGCGAGGCTCGTAATTTGGAAAAAAACTGACATCATTTTCGTGAACGGCGACCTTGATTTACCTTTTACACCAATGGCGATAGTACAACCATCCACATATACAGATCGATGGTGGACGAGCTTGGAGCCGCTGCGGTAGTGGTTCCTTTTTTTCGCCTTAAACCTCCTTTCCGCACCTTGGAATCAACTTTAATCTGCCTTACGACGACAATAAGGAAAGTCTTTTTTTTTTCCCTTAAAATTTGGGGGTTTGTGGTAAACTAGATTTGTGCCCAACCAACGTATACAGATCGATGGTGGACGCGTTTGGAGCCGCTGTGGAAGTGGTTCCCCGACACGGGCTCCCTGGCACAGGACGGAAGAATACCCACCTTGATTCCTATTGTTGTAAAGCACACATTTTCTTTCTTTACCTTTCGTAGCCGATGTAGCCATATTCACTCAAGTTCGAGCTCAAGTTAAAATATATTATTTTCTAACTCAAGGCGCTCAAGGTTAAACCTCCCGCTTTCGCCCACAGAACGGAAGTACACGCCAGAAAAAAAAAGGAGATACAACAAACAAAATTACTTCCAGTCGATAATAATTTATTTATCACCTTAAAGTTATTAACGACTAACACTCTTGATCAAATTTAATGTATCATAATCTATGCATCTAATACACATTTACAAGTTTTGATAAAAGTTATTTTTAATTTTACAGAGATACGAACCATATTTTCTTAAAGCCAATCATTTCCGGTTGACGAAAGCATAGCCCGTCGGCTTTGAAAACAAAATAATTGTTCGAAGGGGTACAGTTAAGCCAATTATAATTCGTGCCATTAGCTTCAGGTAGCCCTATTTATTTTCTCACACCAACGTTTCCATTCAGGCGGTAAAGAGCGTGTGAGTAAAATAATTCGTCTTTGCTTTGTTTGACTTCAGAGCAGGTTGGCGATGGCTGCTCAACTCGCCGGGATCCTCAACAACTCTTTGGCGGAAAATATCAATTCGTGTAAAGTTCTTGTTGTTGGAGCTGGTGGCATTGGCTGCGAACTTCTCAAGAACCTGGTTTTGACTGGATTTCGAGATATTGATATTGTAAGTAAAGGAAACATGAACAAGACCTAGTCCTTATTACGAGTGCTGTCCCCTCCCCCCTACACTTTGTTAGCTGGGTGTACTGTAGTGTGTTGCCCTATTCTGTTGTTGTTTGGGTAGGTCAGGTGGGGCATTGACTCAGCATGTATGATAGCAAGAATTTATAGGTGTTTAATGATAGCAAATCACCAAACACCACGTTTGGTGTCTGTGCCCTGACTTGTACTCACAGGTAAAACCCGACATCTTTCCTAACATCCCTTTTCCACACTGAACCCAGATTTTGCGACCTCTCGCTTTCTCTTGTGACAACATTTTCGGTGCGCTATCGTTGTTGCTTTCTCTCCTCCCTCTCCCTTCCTGCTTTCCTTCTATCTCACTATTGCTTATCAGCGCTCCAAGAGTCAAAATGTTTCCTTTAAGTGCTCCGACCCTTTCCACACTGAAACGCGGGGTCGGAGTCTCAAGTTACGACTAGGGGTGGCACTTCAAAGTCGGGGTCGGGCCCGGAGCTGAGTCGATAGTCCAGTAGAGTAAGGTCAGGCTCGGTCCTGACGTTTTCCCTGGTGTGGAAGGGGTATTGGAGTGTGGGGAGATCTGTATAAGGGATAACTCATTTTCTTAACAAAAGTCCATCCCAAACTTGCTAAAGCTGTCGAAAATTCGCAAGATATTGTGAGATCGAGTTTTAAAACATCTAATATCTTAACTTGGTGAAGATGAGTGTTAATCAAGTTGGACATAAAGTCTCGGAAAGCCCATCCTGTGGGTCAAGAACAAATCCTGTTTAGTGGGTACCTACGAAACTGTATGGGCGGGAGCAGCATGGATGTTAACACCGTATTCGAATCGAGGCGGTTACCGTAACCTAACTTCCACAGAAAACAATAATACGAGGAGACTGCACCAAAGAACAATAGCACAAAATGGCCGATAGTGTAACCTCTCGGGTAAAATAATAGTATACCCGAGTGTGCAGTCTGGTAGCCTACACATATGTGCACCACTGTGTGCACTGGGTGTTTTCTGCGTCGAGAATTTGCCAGGGGGATTGTCCTAGAGTGGATAATTGGGCCACTTTAATACTACCTTATGCTGGATAGCACCATATACAATAGACCTTTTTCGCATGAATCTGGACTGCGTGAATCTTCCGTAAGCTAATCGCGTGAAGAACATTGTCACATGTAAATATTGCATGTGAGGAGAATATACAGGATGGTCTAAAAGTCTAGTCACACGCAAATAACTGCCAATATAATGGTCGTATGTTAATTCTGAAGACATATTTGTAATGTAAGTAAGATATAGGGAAGCCAATGAAGATATTTCTGTGACCTTGAAAACACCATTCAAGGTCATCAGCATTCTATTTTCCAAATGGCGCAAGATACAGCACAAAAGTGAATTACAAAGTTGTACACGAGCGTCAAACGTGACTAACTGCGAAAACGGATTGAAAATCGGAGCATCAGTAAGACCACGTAAACTTGACAAAAAGTATGCTCTGGCAAAAAAATTTCATATGAAAATTGCGGATTTAAAAATATATATTTTTATTTCTGAAAATGGTCAGCATGAGTGCAATTGTGCAAATTTCCAAAATGAACATTATAGAACAGTATCAAGTAGGATCGTTTGTTTGCACTACATTGCACTTTGGAGTTCAAAAACGGTGATCGGGGTCTCTGGGATTTGTCAGGCTTCCTCACCGTTCTTGTTGTAGGAGTTTTTCACTGTTTTGCAAGATTTGTATAGAGTTCTGATTGCAAGTGTTGTGTAATGTGATGCACTATTCACGTGGGGTATACTGGCGGTTGTACGGTATGTTCATCAAACTGGCTCCTGCATTCAGGAAGTACTGCATTGACAAGTATTTGAAGGCTCTTAAGCGAGGATCTCGGGTGGAATGGAGACCGAGAATGGTTCAACTCTGCCATTTAATAGTGTGGTTGACGTCCATCTGATGCGATGCCATTTTTGGTCACCTTATTTTTCACATTGGCAACATTTTGATTGTTGACCGATTCTGAGTTGGCTGCCTCTCCGTGTTTGTCCTATATAGACGAGATCGCATCCACCACATGGCACCAGGTTCACTCCTTTCGAGGTCTTGGGCAGAAGGTTCAGTTCTACTTCGGTTTCATTTGGTTTTGGTCTAATTGGATCTAACGCCTGTGGAGCTACAGTTTTCTTCTTCTTGGTTTTGCTCCGCGTGTTATGTTGATACAGAACAGGCGTAGATTGAACCAGTTGTACAGGTTGTTAAATCTTCTGGAACATCACCAGGCTTTTTCCGTGCCTGGTTGGGCTCGGTTACCATTGGGAGAGTTGGTTTTGCCGTCAGGTGGGATTTGAGCTGAGCCCTTTCTCATTCTTCAGGTAGGCTAGGAGGAAAGACAGTTTCACATCTTTTGGATGGATTTGCTAACTCCACAAATGTAGGTGTTCGCGATTCTTGGTTGGTCGTACAGAGTGTTGTGTGGTTGATCTTCTGGATGGACTTTTAGTTCGTATGCTTGTTGTATTATCAAACTCAATAGTCTGGGTGGATATCAAAGTTTTCTGAAGTTTGCTTTTGCATGTTGCAAATGCAGCTAACACCGTTACCATTTGCTTTAGCCTTCCTAATTCGTGCTTCCGAGCTGCTGGTGAGGATCAGGACTGAAAACATGGCAGCCCTGTACCCTTTGATCATGATCAGGGACAGGTCCTGATGGATGAGACCCTCTAAGAAATTACAAAGACGTTGGACCGAAGACTTCCACAGATCAACCGCCACCTGGACACACCGCTTGTGCCACT
Organism: Lithobius niger; assembly: GCA_023313725.1. NCBI lineage: Eukaryota > Metazoa > Arthropoda > Chilopoda > Lithobiomorpha > Lithobiidae > Lithobius > Lithobius niger. The sequence goes on along the minus strand of JAHWFP010153546.1, from coordinate 19,802 downwards.
TACCCCACTTGCGGTGTCCCCGGTGGCAAGTCATAATCCTTGGGCAGAGTCTATGACGTCGGCAGTGAACCCGCCTTCTGGAGCTTTTGTGTCAAAGTTCCCACCCATGTGAGTGGTGGGAGTTGAGGTCGGGGTGCAGAGTTTAATCGCCATGCTGGGAAAGGAGGTCCGGAATCAACAGAAGGGGGGAGGGGGGGGGTGTTTATCTCCCGATGCTCGATGCTCATCACGTCCACGAATCAGGGTGCAGTCTCCCAGAAGGGGGCGACCGGAATGAACATCCAGAGGATCACCGGATCTTGTTGCTCACCGTATGGAACAGACAAAATGGGGGGAAGACGTACGCATTCAAACCCTTCCAGAGAAGTCTGTGGCAAGGGCCCTCATGTCCGGGAAAAGAGATACAAACAGGGGGAGCTGCGCATTCACTCTTGTAGCATATAGATCCACCATCGGGATCCCTCACCGCTGAAAAAGGCATGCACACACTTGGGGAGCTAGACGCCACCCTGTTGTCAGGATCTGGGATCCCCTCGTCGACCAATACATTCAACCGACTGCAATGTAACGAGGCTGAAGGGTTACCTGAATTTCCAGACACAGGCTGAAGAGACGGGACCCTTCCAGGTACTGAGACGCTGAATGGAGGACCTCCTCCCCTCCTGATGTATGCTGAAGAGGTATTGTCTGAGAGAACAGCAACAGTGGTGCCCCGGAGGGACTGTGCCCACGTTCAGCCCACAAGAAAAACCACAAGGAGTTCAAGAACATTGATATGAAGCCGCACATCATCCAACGACCACATCCCCGTGATCTGTCACTCTCCAAGGTGGGCACATCAGGTGTGCTCATCAGGTCCACGAACAAGGGAGCAGTCTCCCACAAGGGACGACCAGAATGAACTTCCCCGAGGAGCACCGGATCTTGTTGATCATCGTCTGGAGAAGACAAAATGGGGGAAAGAGCTTGGCCGTTGCCGTCAAGTAAACCAAATCCGCTGTCGAAGTTGCCAGAGGGCTCACCCGAAGCAACTTCTCATGTACCTCATATTGTTGAAGCGAGATCTTCATAAACTGAGGTCTTGCCAAGGAAGAGTCCATCTTGCAGTCAGGAGTTGCAAACTCTTTCTCCTCAAATGTCTGGTATCTGCGCAGCCGCGGAGCATCCGTGTGTGTCAAGGTGAAAAAGACTGTTCCTTTGCTCAAGTTCCGGTGGTGGCAGTGGGGCACTCGCCGAAACCACTTTTCCACGGAACCTGTCCAACACTTGCTTGTGTACATAATTGTTAAGTATGAATACCATAATATTTAACTGGTTTAAGCTTACATTTTTTTTGTAAGGGGTCATTACTGTGGACTTAAGTGTCCGTAATAAGGGCTTACTGAATCATAACCGTTTTTAGTGTTCGATTGTGCTTTTGTATGTCCTTTAATCTAGGTAATAGGATGCTTTATAATTTGCTTTGCTTAAAAAATTGTTTGTCTGTTCAGATTGATCTTGACACAATAGACGTGAGCAACCTAAACCGGCAGTTTTTGTTCCACAAACAACATGTTGGAATGTCAAAAGCAAAGGTATAGTACTGATATAACTTGGGCTGTTGTAAAAAGGTGTATATTATTGCATCGAACCTGATGATGGTGGAAGAACAAAAATTAAATGGTAATTACTATGTCTTGCGTTTAAGGTCGCCCAAGAAACAGCTCAACGATTTAATAAAGATGCACGCATTAAAGCATACCACGATAGTATTACAAGGTAAGGATAATGAGGGCTCGTAAAATCACTCTCTGCCTGCTATTAGTTTAGGTGGTGGAATTATTTTGCTGTATTAGGCCATTTAAAAAAAGAAAGTTGTTTCTCTGGCCAAAATTTTTTCTGGGCATTCTTTTTTTTAATTTTACTTTTCTTATCCTTCATGTCTGCTTGTTAAGAAAGCGCTGCACAACAAAAATCATGAATGTTGTCAGGAAGTGCAACTACTGTAAGTCTTCTCATTTTTTAAGCTAACCTCTTGGACATAATACATTTTAAACCAAATTTTCTTTTGCTGCAACAAGCCTAACTAAATAGCAAGCAGAGATGGGGTGGATAAAAAGGTTTGTGCATTCAGGCGGTGAGTCGGTGCCTGAGAAGCAGATTTCGTTTTTATTGGCCTTACTGATTTATAAAGCTGTTCTGATCCTGTTTTTCTTTAATCCTTTACTGTGCTGAGAGCAAATATTGGTAAAACGTATACCAATTCTTGGCATACGAGCAACAAAACGTTTAACTGACACAAATAGCCAGTCAAATAAACATAATCTCAACAAAATGAGTTTGCCAGCAAGAAATACATAGTTATTCACACTTAAATATATAATAATAAAAGAGAATTTCCACGAAAAGTGGACGGCAGACAGAAAGGTTGTGAGCCGCTGACACCGCACCAAAGTAATTGGGGGTCAAGAGGCTCTCTTGAGGAAGGCAGACAAATTCTCATTCAACAGTTCCCTCCGAAAGCCGCTTACACAATCCATACAGACAGTCCTGGGACGAAGTGCATTCCAGGAACCACCCACACCGCAAAACAATATTTGTGACAAAAGTTTGGATCCCTTAGTCGCCATTATCCAGGGGTGACCACGAGTGGGGTAGGTATGCGGGGTTCAAGTCGAAATAGGGAAGGTCAATCGAGATTTTGCAATATCTTGTATGTCAAAATGAGATCAAATCTAAACACAAAAGAAAAGTTTCATTTGGGGATGAAAAATGAAGTGTTTCTGAACTTAGTTTGTGCTTACAAAGCAGCTCAAAATTCTGCCTCTTTCATTTCTTTAACTTAGTTGTAATGTAGTGTATGTTTGTCCAGAGTTTGAGTTTTGAAGTTCCAGCATTCACTTGCATCAGTTCGTATAGCAAGTTAGCAGCGATGTTGACAATGTCTAGTTAGTGTATTGGGTTAAGCATTGGAGGTTCAACCGAAAAACTCTGATTTACATTTGGTATTTGACATTTTTTCTTTCATTCTTGCCACTCATTTGTCTTTCTTGGCAGTTCCCAATGTCAGTTTTGTTGTGTTCTTCATTCCTTTTTTTTTTAACTGTAGGTTGGTGTAATAAACTGATAAGCCATGCTAGGTATTTATGGCAGAACATTTTCTGCCATTTTTGTGTATAAAATGTAAAGATGCAATCAGTCAAAAGTCATTTGATTAAAAATTGAAGTTAAAAGTACCTTTAGCTTCTACAGTTCTCAGGCACAAGTAGGGTTTCCCTCTTCCTGTGCTGAGGCACGATTGGGTTAAAACTGCGACATCATCTTGTACTTGTGTCAAAATTTATAACTCGGATAAATATTGACCAACTCACCATTCAAATTGTTTTTTTCAAGAGTTGGCTATGATGCTAATTCCAAGCTTGGAGCTGAAAGTTTTTGAATTATTTAGTAAATACTAAAATATTTGAAAAATGAATTTAATATAAGCATTCCATAATCAAAGACTTCTTCATTAGGACGCTATGGTAACATAAGGATGATGTGGTGTATTGGGACGAGTGCAGTACTGCTAATGGTGTAGGAAATACTATTTGTATTAGTATAAAAACATAACGCTACATCAGTATGCCATAAACTCGAACTCGAAATTAATAATACAAGTCTGTTTCAGAATTTGAGTAAGAGATTGGTTCTAGGGCTGAAAGTAAGTAGAAACACTGGATTTGTTATATAGTGGTGCATTTTTTTTCCAGCACTGATTACGGTGTGAATTTCTTCAAAAAGTTTTCTTTGGTGATGAATGCACTTGACAACAGAGGTAAGTTTTTGATGATTTGAAATAAAAAAAAAATTATTTGCTGTTCTAACTATGTTAAAAAAAAAAGAATACCATCATTGTACTCAAAACTATGAAGTGGGTTTAAACTGTTCTTGTAAAAGTAAAAAAAAAAATGTTATGCATCCAAAATAATCAAAAATTTCTGATTCAAGATGCAATTTAATATGTGAAAATGCCGTAACGTAAACGATTATTAAAGCTGCATTGGTACCAATTAACCAATTTTAGTTTTTGCAATTTTGCTGGTATGGATATCAATATTCAAAATTTAGTCCCTAATTTTTTAATAATTATAGTAAGGTAGTGTAAGTTTTCTTCTATAGTCAAATAGGGCTTAATTATTAAAACCAAGAAATTCTAGTTTTTAGCTTCGGTCTAAAAGTAGCTCGGTAGATAGTAAGTAATTTTCTGAGCCAAACTTCACAAACGACATGCCACATATCTCAGTTTTGCGAAGTGTTCTCATACAGACACTGAAATATCTGTAACCATTCGGATTTCGGTACAGTTATAAGCTCACTAGGGAGATCATCAGTGATTTCCTTGAAGAAAATGTTGGGGAATCGTTAAATACAGAGCACACATTGAGGTCGAGGACATAATGGCTTGCCAGATTAGATCAGCTGCGTAGGACAATTGTCGGTCCTCTTGAACTTGCACAAAACTGTCACTAGTATCAGTGTCTTTATAACCATGGTTGGGTATTTACGATCGTTTACTCGTTAGGATGTGTTGACTCCCAACTCCAAACTCGGAGTGACGCTCCAATAACGAAGCTTGACGCTAACATCAACGCTCACGTCATTCTCAACGGTAACTACTATTCGCATCTAGCTTCGTAGGGATGTGGGAACTTGACCATCTTCGTATTCTGTAGTCTACCTCGCTGACGAGGTATATCTGTCCTCCTCAAAATTTGCACAATGCCTTTACCTGTTTGACTGTGTGGTCATCTGGAGACTCTTCACTTCCAGAAGAAGCCCTTCGTCCTGTCAAAATTTGTCTGTCTTATGCTGAAGCACCTAACCGCCTGTCCATGTAGGCTTCGTGATCTACATGTTGAACTGAGCATTCATCTCGCTGAATCCAGTCAATTTGAAACATTCACGACGACAGCACCGCTCAATCTCACAACACTTAAATCGGTAAGTTTTTCAAATTTTCGACAGCTTTTGTTGGAGGTAGATGAAAACTTCTCCCAATTGTCTTCATCAAGCTTAGTTTGGATTTCATCCAACTTGCTTCTGTCATCTACAATGTATGGCCTTCGTGGCTTTCGATGTTGGTCAGGTCGTCGTCTGCAACGTTCGGCATATGTTGGCTGTGATGTTGGTCATGGCATCGTCTCCACCCTTCAGTGAGGCAGGTTTGGAGGTCTGCTCCATCTACCTCCAACAAAAGCTGTCAAAAATTGACTGATTTTCGTGTTGTGAGATAGAGCGTTGCTGTCGGTGTGAATTTTTTGGATTTTCTGAACTCTTACAGTATCGAATGTTTGCATATTTTTAATCCAGCAATCAATCTTTAGCAAGTTGTAATACCGGTATCTCCCTTTGCCGAGCGCAATGACAACTCTGCAGAGTTGTACCATCTTCAACTCTTGATGTTCTTCTTGCCTAACTTGCTCCACCGTGCTTCCGAACTGGTCATAAACCGCATGTTCTACATGCTATTGTGTTGCTGGCTGAGTTACGGTTACTACCGCTGTCTCTTCTTCGGTTGTGTCTTTCTCAACCAGTTCATCTTGTATGTTAACATTATCTCCGGACTGAAATTTTACCTCTTCGTCAAATCTAACATCCCTACTTTGAACCACCTTCTTTTGCTTCGGCATCCACACTATCCAGATTTTGCAGCGCCATAACCCACAATTTTGTTTAGTATTCACCGAAAATGCAAATAGCTTTTATGTATCCTTGAGCAATGGCGTAACTTAGTCGGCGTGGGCCCTGGTGCAAGACATAGTGGGCCCCTTTCTCCCCCTCCTCCCTCGATACCACCACACACATACGAAAATGTATATATACATATATATATATAAATCAATTGCAGGTAACCTGTCTAAGAATGCATGTGCTTGGTAAATGGTATGTGAAGTCCCCTTCCTCCTTCACCCCGTCTCCTTAATGTAAAGTGCCCGACCCTCCCTACCCATTCCACCACCTTACTTTCCCCTTACCTCATCTCATTGTGCTTCTTAGCATTAAGCGCGGATGATTTAATGGGCCTGACTCATGTGGTCAGGAGGGATGGAAAGAAGGAAGGAGTAGGGAAGCTGTAAGGAACAGTGTACCTGCGTCAGCGATTTCGCTGCTGATACAATAGTCCTCGCTCGCTTACGGTATTAATAATGTGGTTAGGTAAAGAAATTCTTTATTTCTAGTACGGTAGCCAGTACAGTAGCCGTAAAGTAGCACCTCATGAGGCATTACGTTACACAAATGCGAAGCGCCTTACTTTCCTTTCTGCGAAGACCAATGACAACGTCGAAAATGTTTTAGCGAGAAGAAAAGTAATTAAAGTGCGGGCCCTGGCCACGATGTTAGGGTCCATGTAGACGAGGAATGGAAAGACGGATATTTGGTTTTCATTATTTTTTCGACTGGTTTTAAAAGTCTGGGTCAAGTGTGGACGCAGCTAAGATTTAATAACTTTAAGTGTTGGCAAACGACTGTTGTACAGTTGACACCAGCACAGGAATATTAAGAAAAAGATGGCAAGCCATGCACACACCTGCATTGCTGCTTTCATACGTTGATAGGTGGAAAAACGCAGGAAAGGAACGGGTAACCTGTGGATACAAGCAATAATAACTGAGATGTAAACCTACAATAAAGCTATTAAATTAATTATTTATTTCGATTATTTTCTCTTCCTCTTCACAGTTCTTTCGTCCTTTCGTTTTGGTTATTTGTGTGTGGGCCCCCCTATATCGTCCTTCAGAGTGGGTGCCCCCCCCCCCCCCCCCCTGCAGCCGCACCCTTCGCACCCCTCACGTTACGCCACTGTCCTTGAGTTGTGGTAAAGTGTAATTTTTTGCTTCGAAACCGACAAGGTACCCTGCTTGGGCAAGTACAGCTAGCTTTTCTCTTGATTGTTAGGTTACGCCAACTTAAGCTTTGCAGTCAATTCTTCTGAATCTTTCTAGTTGCTACATTACTAGCTTTGTCATACCTTTGTGCAATGGTGTTTCTTGCTAGCCTACCGACTACGGCATTTCTCAGATGACAGGCCGTGCGACAATTTTTCCCCCTAGGTATTTAAGTCGAACCTTGATTATCCGAAACAGTTGGGACCATGAGGTATTACTATAATCAAATAATTCTGATAATCCAATTTACATTCAAAACACAGGAATTAAACTTTTTATTACATTCAGTTTTAGTGTTAGTGAATCTTGTGTGATTGTACAAGACTGCTGAAGGAAAAGTTTGCAATGAAAATTCAAGAACCAGAAAAGAAGTCAAGCTCAATACTTATTTCTTGTCTAAAATCGGAAAATTTCTGAAATAGTTTCCAAAAAAGGGAGTTCAGATAATAGGGGTTCACTTTGGTAAACTATCTCCACTAGAAATAGGCGCACCTTCTCCATCGGAGTCCAGTTAAATCGCTCAGCAACACCATTTTCTTTTGGGGCTACTGAAGTGTACGATGGTGCTTTATTATGCTGTCTTCCAAAATGGCATCCAAGTCGCGTTCCGCAAAATTCTCCGTCATTATTCGTGTCGATGGACCTTAACTATTACGCCAATTTCCAGCTTGACCTGACTCTTCCACTTCTTGAATTTTGAGAAAAGTTTTCTCTTCTTTTGAGAAAACTTTTGTCTTCTATACCCACACTGATTGGGTACAGTCATCTATGAACGGCATAGTATTTTTCCCCTTCGAGCGTATTCATTGGCATCGGCCAAATAGTATCTGTGGACCAAACGAAGTTGCCTATCCAACCATTTAAACTTGCTTGGCTTGAATGGGTGTCTTGGGAATCTATCGAGTTGATATTCCTCGCAACGAATCTTGGGCGGCTCAATTATCGCGTCTTCCAGGTCCTTTATTAATACTTTTGAATTGTGCAAATCAATTCATAGCATGCCGTAGGACTTCTTTTTTTCCCCACTGTTTCATTAGCATGTTTAATTAGCGTTTGCAGAACTCTTTTACGTCTTTTTTTTACTTTATTCTCAACTTTCGTGCACGTAATCGTAGAAGGTTCCAGGGATAGATTCTGTTCACACCTAACTTTAGACGGATATTCTGGTTGCATGTGGAGTCTTCAGTTCTGACAGAGGATATGGATTGTCCCATCTGTGTGGTATTTTTAACACTTCAATCGCGCCACAACAGAACTGTCCTCCGAAAAGAAACGACACAACTTGCTTTCTGTAATACACCCACAGACTCTACATTATTCCTGATTGATGGGCGTGATACACCTCCGCTGTCGCGTGTGTGCCATTAGTAGATATAGTCATATAGTGAATGGATATATGCCAGTGTGTCGTCAAAATCTTCAACCACATTTGCTTCGCCTTAGGTTGCTTTCGCTCTGAAGTATCACTGTCGAACGACGAGCTATCTTCATGTCTTCTGCAACAGTTGTAAGCAAAATTTCCTTGCATGTTTGGGATTGTTTCTTGCACTTTCCTCCGTAGTAGGAGACCTTTTACTCATTGCTTTTAATAATTAATGACCTTGCCACACTATGTCCAGTTTCAGTTTCGTCTCGTTTATGACGCGTATGATTGCCTTACAACAGAAATGGCTTTAAAAGAATCTCACAACCTTAATTTAAATTCATATCACAATTCTTTTGTTAAAATACATTTAAAGCTTTCAGTCGTTTATTGGCTGTAGTTTTCCCGTGTGGGTGAAGCTCAGGCAAAAACAAGATGGCGGCACTCTTCGATAGTCACTGTTCTTTATAAACACAATACCATTTTGAGCGTTAAAACTTCTATAGAGTTCAAATTTCCAGTCCAAGACAGTTTACTGTGACTATTTGATCACTGTTAAGGATCCATAACCTTTGATGGGGAATGATAAAAATAAAGTACACCGTGGAATTGAGGACATTATTATGCTCTTAGACGTAATGGACCTGGTTTACCAGCTTAGATTGGCCATTCAATGCCGATTTTCAGTCCCTTCTTACTTTAGGTGGTAGGTCTCTTGAACTTGCACAACACTGTCATTATTATCAGTCTTAAAAACCCTGGCTGGTTATTTAGTTGAGCACATATCAGTCATTTACTGAGTCTATCGTTAGGCAACACAACTATCGCTTATTATGAGGATGTGTTGACTCCGTCAGGTCCAATCTCGAAGTTACGTTCCAGTAATGAAGCCTCACACGAACAACAATGTTTTTGTAAGTGTTTGCACAAAACACAACAAACTGTATATTGTTGTATCAAAAGTTTCCAGAGTTATTGAAACTTAACGTAAATTTGCTAATACGCTATCACATATCTGTTGGTGCAGCTTTATTGATTAAAGAATTTTATTGCTTAACTCAACCATCGCTAGCTTACATACGTACAATTCAAGTACAGTACAGTGTCGATATCTGCTAAGGATATGCATAGCATATGCTGACAATATGCTTACCCAGTGATGTGTATTTTAATGGTATGTTTTGTAACTTAATTCCTCAGCTGCTAGAAACCATGTCAACAGAATGTGCCTCGCAGCAGATGTACCTTTAATAGAGAGCGGAACAGCGGGGTACTTCGGACAAGTGTCGTTTATTAAAAAGGTGAGATGCTTCAGGCCATGTGTAAGTCCTATGTTGGTACTTCCTACTCTGCTACGAAATAAAAATTTGGTTCTGTTTTACCTTCACCTCTTCAAGTAGCCATAGGTTAAAGTCATTTTTCTATTTATTTTGTCAAAGTGATGATGTCCAGTTAAAATTTGGGGAGTTCGTTGAAATTACTTTTCTATCATGTACCATATCACAGTTGTTCGCAAATAAGTTTGGTTTGGATTAAAAATTGGTTTTCTTCACTGTCGATTTATCATATTTTCGGAATTGGCAAAATAATAAGCTGTCAACCTTATGACACTTATTCCTTAGGACAAGATATGGGTAGCAAATCATTTTTTTTTAAAGCTGTTTGTAAGTTGTAAGATTGTGTAGTGCTAATGATGAACTGAGTCCCATATTTTGTGAATTAAAAAATTAGTCATTCAGTTTGCGTTTTTGCTGATTTGTTTAAATTTATTCTGCTTCAGGGCTTAACTGAATGCTACGAATGCCAACCGAAAGCTGGGGAAAAGACATATCCGGGATGCACGATACGTAATACACCTTCAGAGCCGATTCATTGCATAGTTTGGGCAAAACATTTATTCAAGTAAGAAACAAATTGATAGTTTTACGTTATTATTACTATTGTTTTGTTTCATCTCCTAAGTTAGAACAGGCTGTAGTCTTGAACTACGCCAAAATTAAATGTTTAACTACTGTACTTTGAGAACTCAATTTTAGATAGTCGATTTCTTTTGCTAATTGCTCGCAAAGACAACTGGGAGCAGAAATTTCCTGGCATCAGACAAAAGTAATCAAAACTAAGACTGTACAGATGCAGATACCGTATCGGTAAATCTGCAGATATTCAATGTATCGGAATCTGATCGGAATCGGTATTTCTTAGAGATTCCTTTGCAGATACCACACTTCAACCTTGATGATGTAGAGTTTCGTGTTTCCTGCCTGCTGTCTGCCACAGTTCTGGAAATTGAAGTGCAACACAAAGTTTCATCCTGAATAAAATCATATGCATCGAGAACTTTGTGTTCCCTGCCTTCAGACGGTTACGATTCCAAAAATAACAGTGCAGGATGGTAAATGGAAAGCAGGGCAACGGTTTCGTCATACTTATTTCCTAGCGAGCGAGCATTGGTGTATAGAATGACGACGTTATGGCCAGCTAGGCGGTATCGTTTCGTACTATCATTAGTCAGAACATTGTTGGTGGTTGGTCCTTGCGAGTGAAAGTTGTCAATAGGGTTGGTAGAATGGGAGTGGCAAGGGGGACCACAGCTGTCAGCAGGGGGGGGGGGGGGGATAACATTGACAGCGCAGGCAGGGGATGCTAACGCCCTGCCCATTTCCGGTTTTTTGTGGACAAGGGACGATTTAAAGTTTTGGCATTGGATATTAGTAGTCTTCCTTTAAGTGGCTTGATGAGAGTACCCTCCGGCCATGGCATCATGTGAGCTACCGCATCCACATCAGCGCCATTGAGTTCGATGCAGAACGACGAATAAGAGTCATATTTAGTGTTCAGCTAAATGTAAGTAAATTCCATGTAGCCTAGTCAGAGTTTATTTTTAAATTTCTATGCTGAACAGTTGTCTGTAGGATGCTCTAATTAAATTAATTTTTTTCATTAATACTATTACGCCTTTATAAAACGTTTAAGGTTCATTTTCTAACGTAACAAAGAAGTTCAGTTCAACATTATTGTCATCTGAATATTTCCGTGAACAGTAATTGTAAAGCTACATATGAAGTCATTTGAATTTGTTTATTCCTACTGCTTTCTTAAAAAAGGTATTGGTATCGAAAAAAGTATCGCGATACGATACTCAGATTAATAAAGTATTGGTATCGGTATCGAATTGAAAAACCTGATATTGCACACCCCTGGTCACTGACAATATCCAAAATTAACTGTGGACTTGGTTTTGCATACACTTCCAAATTGTTACAAATACTTGCATACCTCCTTAAACATAAAACCTGTCTAACAAAACTATAAAAGCATCCGCATAATGTGTGCGCCAGAGCCAACAGTGGCGGTTTTAGTTTGTTTTGAACCATAAGTGATTTGAACTAAGTTTTTATATCAATCTATACAAAAATAGGTTTCTCTAAACTGAAGTCTGCTATCCAGTCGGATAGTTAAGTCAGATTAGCTGGCTGCGAAATGAAATGGAAACTATCAACAAATTGGCAAACTTATATTTGGTCTTCAAGTAGCTATGATGCACTACAGTAAACTAGCTGTGATCTAGTAGGAAACCATGTTGTCACATCGCCCCGATTTATTGTTCATTGGCTATTGTTTCTGTTGTAGTCCAGAGTTTGAGAGGCCAGAGTTTTCCGTCAACAATACATGTCTGGGGGATCTGCTTACGGATCCTGGTATCCGGTTAGGTTAGGACTCCTACTTACCACTGAACAAAAGTCAAACGGTCGGGACTCAAAAACTGGCCGTGTAAACTTAAAGAAACTCGGTGTGAGGGTAGACCTCTGTGAGCCGAGCTATTCGAAAAAAACCCTGCGACCCCCTCAAAAGGCCGCGAGCGTCCCCCCGGATGTTGGCTTCTCCCGCGTACACTCGAAACCAGAAGTTCATTTTCAAAAATGTCAAAATAGGACCCATTTTTTTATATTGGAATTGGATTTTGGATCTAGAAAAGTGGTCCCTACTTGCAGTGTTTTTTTTAACTTTAAAAAATGTTGAACTCGGAAAAATGTCAGTTGTGCATTTTTTATGGCCCGCCGTATATATAAAAATCCTAAGTTTCTTCTTAAAGCTCGTTGTAATAAAGAAGGATGCCACCTCTTCAATTTGTTTGATTAACGACATCTAGTGCCAACACCAAACAGCACTAACATAAAGCCATGAGCCAGCCAACTCCTGCGAAAGGAATCCTCTTTAAATGTATTGTGGCAACATAAATGTAATGGTCTATGCCTACTAATTTTACTTGTAGCAAATTTGTTTAAAGCACTACAGCACCACAGGTGTTAACATCGTTTCATGCGCTTTGTTTTGGTAGCTACATCTTTGTGACCAAACACACATCTGGTGGCTACATCTTTGTGACCAAACACACTGACGCAAAGATAGCTGAGATAAAGCCTGCTGTGTGCTCTAGCTGACATGTTATTGACCTCTTGAATTAGCTCCATGCGTGAATGAGGGGCAACAGCCGAGGTAGCCACTGTGGCGTATGTTATGCCAGGTTCAGCTAGTTTGAAAATAAGAAGAAAGATTTTACACTTTTCAACTAGTTTTACAAAATTTGCTTTTTCTTTGTTTGCTTCTTTCTCAGTCAGCTGTTCGGTGAAGCTGATCCTGATGAAGACGTGTCACCTGATACTGCTGATCCAGAAGCAGGAGGTTAGTATTATTACGCAATACACACAATTAATAAGTCACGTGCATATTAAATAATCCAATACATTTTTTCTCGAGGTAACGATCTACAACAGCACTGATAGAACTTAACAAGAAACAGAGTAAACTTCAGGGCTGCCCATAAATGTTGACCGTGTAAACTCATCCGCATATGATTTCACAGCCAACGAAGAGAGAAATAATTCGGGGAAAATTTGTTAGTGTTTCCATACGCATAATTTCAGAATCAAAGAATACAGTTTACCAGTATTCTTGCAAATTTTTGACAGACAGCTCATCTGTCTTCATCAGGCACTACTACTTGTCAGAAAGGTTCTTTCTACGTCGTCACCCTGTACATTACCACTGAATTTAAATGGTAATACACAGGGTGACGATGTAGAAAGAAGCCTCCCGACAAGTAGTACTGCCTGATAATGACAGACTAGCTGTCTGTCAATAATTTGCAAGAGTACTGGTAAATTGTATTTTTTGATTCTGAAATTGTGCTTATTTCTTCCCAAACTTGAACGAAATTAGTGATGAACTTTCGGAGTAATTACCGTTATGGAATTTTCAAAAAAGTGTTTGGGACACATTTTTCTTCGAGTAATATTTTTTACAAATTGCTGTATACTATCAAAATAATAGCGTGTATTTGAACTGTTCCATTGTCCCAGTGACTAGCAAAAAAAGAGTACCCATTATATACTAGTAACGTACTATTTTACATGTACTGTAATTATCTCAATTAAGGATGGCCCTTCTCACTGTAAAGCATTTGTATTTTTTTTTATGCATTTTTCAGGTGATTCTGGTAACAATGCCTTGTTAATTGAGGCCAATGAAAAGGGCAACGTTGATAGAATATCAACTCGTGCATGGGCGGTGTCTTCCGGCTACGAGCCAGTCACAATTTTTAACAAAGTATGTATTAATTGTAGTTCTATTAACAATGTTTTTAGTATTGTTTGGCCTTTAAAGGACACATATACCAGGGGTGTGCGATACCAATACTCGATACTGATACTTTTTTGATACCGCTACTTTTTTGACACCGATACTTTTTTCGATACTGATACCTTTTTTAAGAAAGCAGTAGGAATTAACAAATTCAAATGACTTCATATGTAGCTTCCTTTATTCCTTCATTACAATTACCGTTCACAGAAATATTTCAGATGATAATAATGTTGAGCTAAACTTCTTTGTTACGGTAGAAAATGAACCTTAAACGTTTTATAAAGGCGTAATAGTACTAATGAACAAAATTATTAATTTTAATTACAGTATCCTACAGACAACTGTTTAGCATAGAATAGGGATCGACCAGACACCATTTTGCCGGATCTGAGTCTGTTCCAGATAATTTGGTGTCAGTACCGGACCGGTTCCGGATACCGGGTAACTCACACAAAAAAACGAAATAAAGTTGTTAATTTTTTCCCCCTTATAAGTTGCAGATATGGTGTAAATTTCCGCTTTGTTTCACATTACTTTCTTACATTAAACACTTGAAGTCATACGCTATTAAGAGTACTAGTATAGTATAATTGCATGCAGGCTACAGAACTGTTTTTGAAACAGTCAAAGCACTCATTAGGTTAATCAATCAAAAAACATTTTCTAGTTGAAGGATTTCTCATTTATTAGCCTACTGCTTCATTTTGAAAAATAATTTGCGAAATTTTGCAATATTTGTGAAACCAGTATCCGGCTGATCCCTATTTATAAGTTAAAGTTACTTCATTATGAATTTACTCAACCAGACTAATGTTTTCCTGTTTGGGTTTGACCTTCATTTGATGCAGTATTTGTAGTTGACATGCTTCCTTTTGTCCATTAAAATTTCTGTAGGTTAGCGCTTAGATTTATTATTTTTTCAACAGAGGTGATTTATCATTTTGTAATTTTTTCCGATCACACTGTTGAATAATTGTTCATTCGTTATTCTTACATTCTTGTTTCAGTTATTTCACAAAGACATTGATTATCTGCTATCAATGGATAAATTATGGCAGAAAAGACGAAAACCAGTGCCGTTAGATTGGGGCAATTTACCGGATGCAGGTTATTACTGAATGTTAAGGCTGTACCGAACAACAATTTTTCGGCCGAACCAAACAAACCTTAAATGATCCGAACACTTCCAGACCGAACAAAAATGTATCAAACCAATCAACCTAAAGTAAAAGTTTCTTAACAAATGCAGGCATGTTCACGTACACTGATGCGGAATCTCAGTTTAGGCATAAAGAAATCTCCCGTACTTTTCACATTTTTCCTCATAATTTTGAAATGTTAGAGCTAGGAACTTGTAGTTTGGACCATCAGAAAGCTGGTGACAAAACTTTCAAAATGGTGTACTCGGTCATCAAAATCCGTCAATTAGTAGTGGAAATATGTTCGGTTTGGTATTTTTCATTTGAAAGGCCGAACACCGAACCGAACCGAACACCCTCTGTTCGGCCATGTTCTGTTTGTTTGGTTTGGTGCAGCCTTATTCAACGTTGAGTATTTTTTGGGACCCGTCTGGAGATTGTCTAGAATGATTTTTTCTGTTTTTTTTTCCAATTTTAGCGGCATGTTCCAGCAGTAACTTAAGTGGCATGCGAGATCAGCGGTTTTGGAGCATTCAAGAATGTGCATCAGTATTCAGTAAATGTGTTACGTCACTTAAAAATGACTTGGAATCTCTTAAAGATGGTGACCACCTTGTGTGGGATAAGGTAAGGAATCATCCAGCAATATACACTTCGGTGTATTTAAAGAAAACTACATGCTTTAATTATACTGCTTTTTTTTTTTGTATTAGGATAACGATATAGCAATGGATTTTGTGACAGCTTGCTCAAACATTCGTTCATTCATATTTGGTATTCCACAGAAAAGCAGATTTGATGTTAAATGTAAGTCATATTTTGAGTTACTTTAGGAAACTGAGTAAACGGTCAGCAGGCCCGGACTGGCCATAGGGCCAGGGTGCCAATTGCACATGGGGCCTCCCATAGTTCGCAAGAGGTCCTTTTTAGTTACAAATGAAATTTTTGTTGTAATTTCCTGTTTGTCCAATCTGGTCAATTGCTGATCATTTCATAGACCTTATAGCTTATAAGGTGGCACAATTATGAATTCCCCTCCCGGTTCCCACCCCATCCCGTCCCGTCACAGATTGTGCTTGGAGGCTTCTTTAAAATATCGTGCACTATGGTCTCAGGGCTGCCAGTCTGGGCCAGATGAATTTTCACTCACCAGCAACATAATGTAGCCGCTTGAACTGTAGTAAGCAGAATTCTTTTGTATCTTGTACTACAATATTAAGGCTGCACCAATATCGATTAACATATGGATAGGATCGATGGCCGATATTTGTGATCTCAGATCTGTATGGAAAACTTTTGCTGAAATGTCAATAACTCAAGATCCGTTTGAGATTATGACATGCGGTTTGCGGCGTTTTGCCCAGAAAATTACTGAGTATCTTCCTAGCTATCTTTCAATTGTTGATTACGATTCTGAAATATTTTACTTTAATAATTATTAGAAGTTTGAAGAAAATTACATGGTTGATAAAAAAAATTAGAGATTTAATTTTTGGTGCCTGTATCAGTACTGGAATCTGCAAAAATTTTAAAACTACTGTATTTTGAAAGCCGACAGGCTCATTTCACTCTGGCTAAAGAAATCGTGAAAAGAGGATTAAAGCTATGCCAGAAAAGAAACAACCAAAAACAATGATTGGTTTAGCGAATTTTCGGTAGTATAATATGCTTACAGAGAACATCCGCTATCTTCATCAGGCAAAAAGTGTACGAGCACGCACAGAAATACGACTACATGCTAGAGTTTATGTTTGAGTTTATGTTTGAAATTCAAACATAAACTCTAGCATGTAGTCGTATTTCTGTGCGTGCCCGTACACTTTTTGCCTGATGAAGGTAGTGGATGTTCTCTGTAAGCATATTATACTACCGAAAATTTGCTAAACCAATCATTGTTTTTGGTTGTTTCTTTTGTGGCATAGCGTTAATCCTCTTTTCACGAAAACTACTGTATCATTAAAGGATCAGGAAAGTTTGTATTGGTACAGCCCTACTAAAATTACTTAATTTTAGCATTACTTTAACTTTAGCACGTAACTTTTTACTTGCCCTATTATTAAGCAACTTGTCGGGAATTGTTTCCATTGGGAGACCAGTACTCACTTTAATATACAAATTTATTGTTTAGTTTAGTTTAAACTAAAAATGTTAGCGATAAGACGATTAAAATGGTGTACTGGAATCACACAATATTGTAAATTTTTAACGATATTACGATTATTCCTGTATTTAAACATCGATAGTTTTGTGTTAGAAAATATTTTCAAATATTTTGCCAAATGTTTGGTTTATATGGATTATAGTACAGTATTTGAAATCCAACACAAAATACAAGTATTGTTGTTGCCTGTGTAAGTAATAGCTAATAGTGTCAGCTCGAGATTTAAGTATTTCTGACATTACTTTTGTCCAGGGTAGATCTAATCTTAATGTTTGTATTACACTACCATAACCTTAAAGATGACTTCGAACATACCTTTCTAGTGTGAAACAATTCGGATAAAACGTATTATCATGTGTGTGACTGAAGACTTCATTATATAATCAGTAATGTGTCTTTGAACTTTCAGCAATGGCGGGTAACATTATCCCTGCAATTGCTACAACAAATGCAATTGTTGCTGGTCTTATTGTTATTGAAGCTTTGAAGATTCTGGAAGATCGCATAAAAGACTGCAAAGCAGTAAGTTTAGCAGGCTAACAGAAGATAAGTTGGGAAAATTTAGCTTATAAGTTGAATTTAGTAAAGTCCAGTTTGATGGGAAAAAAACTTCCTAACAGAGTGTTCTAAAAGGTCCAGGTCGGCTGAATAAAACTTCAGGAAGGATGGAAATTGAAACTTATAACTTTAGCGACATACGTTGGGTTGAGAGATTTATCTTTTGTTTTGGCAAAAGAGGCATAGCAGTACTCTTGCACCCCCCCCCCCCCCCCCAAACCCAACCCTAATGAGGCACAGCTCGGGAATTTCAAAAAGGCAAGAAGGGAGGTCAGTAACTCGTCATATTAAGGCTTGTAAGGAGTAGAGAAAATGGCGACTAGAAAACGTCACCAGATTGCTCCTATAAAAAAGGCTCCCAAGTTCACAATAGCACTGGAACTCAGCTCTTGGCCAATAGAAAACGATACAGAGATGTGTACAATGTGACAAAAAAATGTTCCAGTTGGAAAAACTGAAACGCAAATGTAAGGAAACATTTTGTCACATTGTCTACATCGCTGTATCTTTTTCTAGTGGCCTAATGCTCGGTTTGCAGAGTGCTATTTCTAATGGCAGCAACATTGGCGGTATTTTCTTGCACCATTTTTCTTTCCTCGTTACAGGGATGTGATTCACCCTCCTTTCAGCTCATGTCATCCTTTTTCGAGTTTTCGTAGTGACCTAAAAATGCATCAAAACACCTATAAATGTTCCAAATCTGAGAGTTTTCCTCCTTTTCCACCCAGAAGTGCTATCGTTACGAGCTTTAAAATAACTTGTCACTTTACCAATCCCGTGTTTTTTTTGTTTGTGGGGGAGGGAAGGGGGGTGGTGGTTCTGTTATACCTCATAAGCTAAAAGATAGACCCTTCAACCTAACCTACATCCGTAACATCCCCAAAAGTCTCATCAGTTCCGAAGTTATTCAGCCAACTTGTGGGTTTTTTAATACCCTGTAAGGCTGACTGAAACTAAATTTTAAGTTCTCATTAGTATAAACCCTTTCCTAAAAGTTGGCCACTTGCAGGAAATGTTTCATTTATTATTTTGCAGACTGGTAGGGTAGAGCTGATAATGCAAGTCGTATGTCTTTTTAGGTGCCGATATCGCATGTTTGTTTTACTGTATTCATTTAGAAAACACTTATTGTTGTGCTTCCATTTTCGGATTTGTGGTAGTATGCATGCTGGGAACACAAGTTCTTATCAGCGTTGTTAAAGTCTAATGTTTGTAATAAAATAACCATAGCCGTCTGAGAATTAATACTGGATATTTGCAGATTTACCAATATAGTATCTACATCTGTTCAGCTTTACATAGTCTTAAATTTGCAAGTGATGTATTGAGTCAACCGTGATGACGTATACAAACTCCATTCGAAATTGTCAAAGCTGTCAGTTTTTAGTTACATCTAGATTCTGGTTAGCAAGACGGAACGTATGGTATGCTACATACTGCATTTTTGTGCTTTAATTTTTGGTTTCTTATTTCAGGTGTATTTAAGTAAGCAACCACATCCTAAGAGCAAAAGGATATTTTCTGTTTGTAACTTGGTTGAACCAAATCCCAACTGTTACGTTTGTTCAGCTAAACCTGAGGTATGACATGGTGTGTTTTCTTCTTCTTTGTTTGTTGTTTTTGGTTATGTGTATTCAGTACGATTGTTCCAATCCGTATAAAAAACTGAACTTTTTTCCCCAGGTTTCTGTTAAACTTAATCTGAAGACATTCACTGTAAAAATGCTGGAGGAAAAGGTAAGCACATTTATTGCCGTGATGTAAGTTAGTAAGTTAAGTAAACGGTTAACAGTGCTCCAAGTTCACAAGTTGCTGTTTTCACTATTTTTGCTGTGACTATTTCCTTGCAAAATTCTGCCTCTCCGTGCCGCATTAACTTTAGGAGTTAAAAAAAGTTAATCGGAATATTTCCTTTTTAATACATCTGTATTTTGGTTTGTATCGAGATACCTTAAAAGACCGAAGGTTCGGCTGTTTTACTTTGGTTGATACTCATAATCACAAAAACTTACTGCTAATCTGAGATCCAC
>JAHWFP010153545.1:3471-40606 GCA_023313725.1 Lithobius niger | reverse complement strand
AATACAAACACTGGTTACAACAATTATTTTGCTTTTACGCTCCACTTTAGGTTCACGTGCTTCCAGCTGCATCCCTATTTTAGAAAAATGCACTTCCCCGTACTGCTCTTTAACTGCGAGCAAAACTTAAATATGCGAACTTTCCCCAACGAGCTGTAGACGTGCCTTTATACTCGATAAGAATTAACACGGGAACTCTGTCTTTTGCTAGCTAGTATGCAGTAACACATATCAGCGTTATTGAAGGAACCTTTTCTCTATAAAGGACACGTTCCCACACTTTAATGGTAAAGTTTACATCGTTACTTGACCCAAGATTACCGATTCCAACTATTCGCAAAGATTTATACAGCATGCGAAATTTAACCCAGTGGACTGAAACAGGTGTGAGGTCGTTGAAGCTAAAAAGATAATCTGTTGCTTCCTGCCTTTCTACTTGGCGGCAACACAATAGTTTGTCTAGATAGGATATTCCAAATAAATTAGTCTTTCTCAGTCTTTAGAAACTTAGCTGTTGAAGAATGATACCAATACAAATATTTCCTTTTTCCACTGAATTTTCCTTTACTTAAGCCTGCATTGAATATAAACTGATATGATTATCATCCATATTATGCTGTATTATTAACTCTTCAAAACAACCTTGGTGATTACAAACTCTATTTTGGTACCTCCCTCAGGAATCATAAACGATTTTGGTACACCCTTAGCATATGTAAACTATTTAATAACACCTTAAGTGAATAGAAACTATTTTAATAACACTGTTATGGAATAAAACATATTCTGATAACACTCTTATTGTTATCTAAGCTTTTTTAATAACAACATTAGGGAATATAAACTATTTAAAAACACCATTAACGTTTAAAAATTATTTTGATAAGGTGCTTAACAAATATAAATCAATTTGATAACAACTTTAGTGTATATAAACTATTTTGGTAACACTCTTAGCAAATATATACTATTTTAGTAACCCCCTTGGCAAATATAAACTATTTCAATAACGTGCATGTATTTAATCTTTACCTCTTCTTCTTCTTTTAAAACTCTGAAAGCCTGAGGATTCAGCTTAGTTTCTTTCCATAATTTGTAAATATCCAGACCATATTCTTCGAATGAGATATCCATTAATTCTTCCTCGGTCAACGTTTTGTTCATCAACATATTCATGTCAAACAAGATAGAACTTTCAAAATCGTACTCATGAGGACAGAAAGTGACAGCAGGAAATGTAACGGATTCATTCCGAGTGACAATGACGTCAAATGAAGTAGGTTCTTGCAAGTAATAAAATATTCGATCATAGAGTTGATAAGTGCATATTCCCATACAACATAAGACAACTGCCATTCTGAGGAGGTAATGCCAGTGCAAATATCTCAATGCTAATAAATTGTATAGGCTCATTATCCTGATTGGCAGAATATTTCTCCTTTGTAATCTTTGTTCCCCTTGATTCATAAAATGCTGCAAGTGATTTTAGAAAGGGATTTGTTTTACGATGCTATAAGATGATATGATATATCTTTCTTGTCTTAATGTACTTTACTCTGAATATGTTAGGTATCCCAGACGTAATTTAAGAAGCAAGTGCATAAGGTACCTTTACTTCATCACTAGATTTTTGACAAGATGTATGACAAGATTTAGATTAGGGGTTTGAATAACATCTCTGTAATGTGTGGTGCAGTGGCAACCCAGACCACTGCACTGTGACTGAGGTTGGCGCTAATGACCAAGTTGTCGACGCGCCATTGAGCCTCAATCCCCCCCCCTAGAATTTTAAAGGGTAAATTGGAAAAGCGGCTTATGAATATTTATTACTGAAATTTTTTGTGAGTGCCGAAAGATTCAGGAGCTGTAGCTTATTACAGATGTTAACAATGCTGGTGGACTAAAAATTCACACCTAATTTGAGGAAAAAAGAAAGGGAAGCATTATCGCTGTTACGAAATAGTTTATTTAACGGTTTGGCGTCGATCTCTTACGTTAAGCAATATTGTCTGTTGCCCATTTGGCTCTAAGAAGAACGATTTTGGTAGGACAAGAAGCACCAATACGCTTCTAATCGCATTAAAAACCTACATCCGGTTCAGGACGCAATCAAATACAGCAGGTGGCCATGATAGCTGTGGGGAGTGACGTCATTACCCCCAGAAGCAACAGAAATTTTCAGCGCTGCAGGAATGATGTTATTAAACCAAATAGCACTGCGGGAAGTTATTAAACCAAATAGCACTGCGGGAAGTGACGTCATCAACTATAATCGTGCTGCGGGCAAGGCAGTGGGTGATTTAAACCTTAGAGCAATACGCGGAAATAAATTTGAATTTATTATAACTCAGCCGGGGTCCTAAGGCATGCGCTCAACTACAAATTAATAAAAACACCGAGACATCTAAATATCAAACATGCACAATAAACACAGTCATAATGTACAATGCTATCTGTGATATACTAGTCAGTCAAGTGACCCCACGAAGCTTTGTCGAAATGCCACCAAAACCTCACACACCCCAGATATTGCACAGCTGAGGAACAGCACATCGCACAGCTCTACAGGATACAAGTAACTAGGCGTTCAGGGCAGCACACAAAAGAAAACCCTTCCACTGCGCACAAGATTACGGGGCACACGAAAGTATACACACGCATCGGAAGGATATATACATAATCTCCTGGTATCTCACCAAAACTGCCCACAAGAGCGAGGCGCTACTACCACTGACACGCAGCTACTACTATGTGCAAGAGAATCAGTTCTCAGTTGCTTAGTTGTCATTATTACCAGTTTGAAATTTAAAGGTTTTTGTGACCAGTGAGCACAACAAGCCTATCTATATTAATAATAAAGTATTGTTAATCCAATAATAAAGCATTGTTTAGTTCAAATTATAACAAAAGTAAAACAAAACGAACGTGAATGTAATAAAATAGTTCCTGCGCACTGACCCATCAAACGAAAAAAATAGTAATGTCTCATCACATGCATAAAATAACACATATAGGCCTGAAATTAAAGCAAGACGAATAAAAACATGGTTTAAGCTTCTTAGAATACTAATTTGTTTAACTTTATGTGTGTGTTGGTTAATAGCTTTGTTTTTCACTCAACGCCTGGTAATGTATATGAACTAGACCCAGACTTTTAATTGTAGATTGCCAGTTAGACAACTAGTCCATTCATTCTACTGAACTATCTCTCCGAACGAATAACATGTAAGGTAACAAACTAAGCATACAAAGGCGTCAACACTGAGAACTACTAATGTCGATAACTTTAGAAAAGGAGACAATAGCTTAACTTGACCTTCATAATAATGAAATTATCCGTTTAATGCACGAAAAATCAGTACATAATATGTATGTTTCATAAACGGTAAATTGTATTGTGATGACAGTCATGTCAACTTATGGTTATATTCTACCGACCTACACCCAAATCAACGTGAGTTCCAATAATGGCGAAAAAATTCACGTGATTAGGAGTCGGAGAATTGTAAAGGGGTCAATGGATTGGTCTTCAGATGCTCGAAACCACCATGTTCACTATCAGGCCAACCACCTAACCCACGAAATGTTGGTCAGTACAACAAGCTAACGTGTTAGCAGCAAAAGCTTGATAGTGTTGAGTTATCATGGTGGTCTTTAAAGCAATGATACCCGATCCAGCGATCCATATTCACTTTTATCTTTTTTAACTTTTTATTTTTTACCTTTTACTGCTCTGGCTTGCTTTCTTTAGAATGGGAAACCATTTAAGTGTATCTTGTTGACCTGTAGCTTATGCTATAAAATATATTTTTTGCTTGACAACGGGATGATAAATCCCGAAACGTCGCATTTTACTGTATACATGTGCACTTGCTGGCTTTTTAAAACGTGAACGTGGTCAACAACCATATTCACTACACAGAGTCACAATGATGTGAAGCTTTTTTTTTCATTATTACTGCTCAGTTGTCATCATTATCAGTTCGACATGTTGACTCCACTGTGTGCTTCGGAAATTTTCAGTTTGGGGGATTTGTTGCCTGATACAATGCTGAAGTGAGGCATTCGGGGGCACAGTGTTAGCTACTCATTTACTGCCCTCCACCCATGACCTCCATTATACAACCGTCTCCCCCCCGACACACAGGCCCCTTCCAAAATATTATCAAAAATGGTCAGTCAACACACTGAAAATGTAGGAATATTATCTGCAGGGGTGAGGATGGTAGGCAGTAGCCAAAAATAACTATCGCAGTCGAAGGATTATAATTTTTCTAGCAGTCATACCCGGCTTCGCTCCCAGGGTGAGAGAGTGTTTTGCGGTGATTGACTAGTGTTTGGTTTGATAAGTAATTTCCCCGTCTGTTCTATTCGTGGTGTTGTTTCATCCCTGGTTATTTCCTAGTTTTCTCGGTGTTGTTTGGACGTTCATTGAGGCGGTTAATTTTTCTCCTGTTAGACTCCCCCTTCCCTCCTATCGTCTCCCTGCCCTCTTCCCTTCCTCCCTAACCCGCTTCTTGCTAAATTTCTTCCCTTACCGCTTTGCTACATGTCTTTCCCCCCCCCCCCCCCCTTTCCTACACGTAGTGGAATTTGGATGGGTAATTGGGTGGGGACGAGGTGGCGTACAAATCCTTGGAAAATCTATATATTTGCTCTTCTCTTCTAACCTTTTTTTGTGAACTTTGCCGAACTTTTACATTTGAAAGCACGACTAGGGGGAGGGGGTCGGTGGACAAGTTTTACTTGTTAATATGTACACGGATAAAAAAAGATTTTAAATTGAAATAAGCAATGTACAATTGAGAAAATTGCATCTGCTTAAGTGCTGTTGTGCTTTAACAATAATTTAATTGATAATGTCTGAATTGTACACTAGTCTGAACACAAGTCTGAAATGTGCATTTGCTTAGTTTAGTTAAAAATCATCAAATTTTATCCACGTACATTTTAACAAGTAAAGGGAAACTTCAATCATATAACGTTTTTTACGGTGCACTTGACGTTTTTGTTTGTAATATCGAAATTTCAATTTCAGTGATTCCATCATGTTACCTGTTTAAATAATATTAAGGAACACATTACAATTATGTTTGCAGACATCAAAATTATGGAGGCATTTAACTCTAATACATCGGTAAATATTCAATAACACTTACATCCACGTACTAACATTTTATGTATCTCACGAGAACTTCATGTGAGATACTTTAAAAGCAGCTTAAACATTATTAAATGAACGCATCCATTCTAGAGTGACCATAGAACAAGCATGCATTAATATATAATTAACACAAAGCAAGCTATATTGTCTTAGTTTACATTGAATAAAACTAGTTTTATTACACCAAAAGAACATCCAGACCAAGGAAACACCTGGCTGAAACCCAAACTTCAAGAACCGTTCAACAATGTTAGCAGGTTGCATACAGAGATTGCAAGGTTTTTACCAAAATTCAGGGTGAGGAGGGCAGACAATGATTTAAAGCATGTAACCTGGTAGAATTTAATGAGTGGGCAACTGCAATCAATTTGGTCTACTTGAGCAAAGTCATTAATGGTCAGATACACATCACAGTTGCTGCTGCCAGGGATTAATAGCGATCTTCGTAACGTTTTCTATTCCATTCCATTATACTCATACGAATACATACCCCAAATGACACTTCCATCATTCACATTCACATCCAAAATTCACAGTGTGCGACTACTCGCCGAAAATCCATCACTTGTTTACCTTACCTTACCTTATCTTTATTTCCAGTGTCGGCTAAACTACTACTGCATGAGTCTATATGACAAATACATAATAGCTGAAATATCAGTCAGCAATACAAACAAGCTAACAGCACATTACTGGTGCACGACAACACCGATAATAAATTAATGGACTACAGTCTTTTGTGACATGATGCAGTTTAAGTTATGCAGTTATCAGCATTTAATTAAATCTTTGTCCTATTGATATCATACTGTTTCATAATATATTCGAAATTAGGAAGAATCAATAGATATAGCAAGGGAAAAAGCAACCAAACTAGCTTTCTCTTTTTATACTGTGCAGCGAAATTATAGATTCGCTTGCATTTGCAAAAAAATGTGCTGAATCAGTGAAGACAAAGCAATTTCCGTGTATCTTGCTCCCAACACGGTGTCGCTTACGAGATGTACAGCCCCGTTGGGGGAAAAAATGTTGTTTTTCATTATATTGAGGGATGTTATGACAACCACAAAGAAATGTAGGTATCTCGAAAACTACAGAACGCATTTCATGAAACAAAAACTCAACTTCTGGTGAGATCGTCTAATATACTTCTACCCTTATTACACACTACGTTAACTGATTGAAAAGAGTTGGCCGATTAACAGAAACGTAATGATATCTGATAATATCTTAAAAACTACTGGTCGGATTCTCACAAAAGAAAGACGAGTTTACTAATTTTCTGAAAATAGCTGGCCGTGCTATTAAAATGTTCTGTTGATATGCGATGATATATTAATGTATTGATATATTTGATACTTAATTGATACATTAACTTTTTTTTTATAAACAAATTCTTTGGAGCCTTAAGAAATGACTTAAGAAATGTAATGGTCGTAACTGTCTCAAGCCATCTAATATTCGTCTGTATTAGACAATTAAAACGATAACGATAGAGGTTTAAACCTGGGATGCGAACTGTAAAACCTCTCTAATGAAAAACCAAGAGCCTATAGCCGCTGAATTAGGATGGTAAGCACTCACACTATCCTACTATCCTGGCCGGCAGGAAATTTGCCAGGATTCCCTTCCCAACCACCTACAAGATCAACTCCTTCATGCCACTAGAGTGAGCTCTGTCACCATTCAGCCGGGATAACCAAGTAATCCTGGAAGGATTTGAATGGAAGAAAATTTTCGTTGCTTATTCAAGTGCTTACTATTTCATAAATGAAAGGAACCAGAGAAAATAGATAATCTATGGAAGAAAGCATTGCGATGTCTTACAAACTACAGAAATGATGTAACTTGGGAAAAAAAAATTGGCTCCCTATCATGGTACCCTGCATATGTAATATGCTCCACCCCCTACCCCCAAATTAATAATTGGTGATCAAGCAGAAGATCATCGTATTTGAGAAATACCTGAACAGATAAAATGAGCAAAAACTGGATAGTTTATTAATGTTCTAGTTCTATTTAAAATGAGTTGCGCACAATACCAAATAAACACAAATAGGCGACCAAGAAACACATTAAGGGATTCAATTCCACTTACAAAAAACGTAAAAGTAGCTGCTTATTATGTATTGTACGCAAATAAGTATATTTTCTATTAGCCAGCCAAAATTAGTTCACGTACAATACTTTAAATATAAAAAACGAGTTAAGATGACAACAAGCCATCAGTTGAAAGTGCTCAGCCAACACCTACGTTATGTGCAAAAATTTTACTTTGCGAGGGAAGCCATATTAAAACTAAAATTAAACTGCTTTAAACTACAATTTCCCCGAAGTCCCATATTTGATTAGTATTACTGCGAAATGTTTGTTTAGCATGCATATATTTTCTAATATTATTTCGTTAAATTCTGTGAAATAATTTTGCGTTGCGATGATGTATAACTGCAGAAAAGTGAAGTACGTTTCTTCAATATAAAGCTGTTATTATAAATGATACAAAACTCTGGGCGAAACAAAAACTAGGCTACTTATCAAGATAAATTGTGTATTGCTACAAATAATAAACGTGTTCTAAAAACCAGCAAATAAGAGTTTACCGAACGATCAACATTTCATGATATCTTATCTGATTTAAATGGAACTACAGAACTAATTGAAATGACACAAAAACTAGGGACCTCACGTTAGGGCTCGTCCCACATTTTTTTTCTCTTTGCCAACCAGTAAAATCTAGAAGGCCAACCAACACTAAAGAAACAAAAAAAATGAAGAAAGAAATGCAAGGAAGGGCACCCACATGAGAGAGCCTATGTTGCCCTAAGGTTTTGATGCTTGGTACGTTGCTAAGCCTCTTCAAATGTATACACCCTACAGAGTAGCACCTATTAAGATTTTTAACGTTTGGCAGTCTTTACAGTACCACCATGTATCATAGTAGTAACAGCTGATGTTTTATGTAATAATTAGAAGACAACCAAATAAACAATCCACTGTTACTCCTTTGCTTGGTATTACAGGTAATACGTATGTAAATACTGCAGATACTGCAATAAGCAATCCAGTTTTTGTTTCATTCAGTTATATCCGTGGTTTTCGAGAATTCATTAGATGTCAACACGCATTGCTTGCGCAACCAATTATATAGGCTGCACGTAATACATACAGAAATATAGTAAATAGAATAGGCATTTCAGTGTCTCATTCAATTCTATCCAGTAGTTTTGGAGATATCATTAGATATCAGCACGTTTTGCTCGCTCGGCCAGTTATATCAGGCTGCTTGATGCTTGTAAAACATTTAGAAATATATCGAATATCATAATAAGCAATCCAGTTTTTGCTTCGCTCAACTCTAATCATAGTTTTCGAGATATTAGATATCAATACATGTTGCTCACTCAGCCAATTACATTTAGCTGCTGGTAAAGCATTTAAATCATAAAAGCAATACAGTTTTTGTTTCATTCAATTCTAGCGAGTAGTTTTTCTGTTATCATTAGATATCCACATGGTGATCGCTGAGCCAGTGCTTGGCTACTTAGCACTGCACGCAACAAGTGTAGAATTACAGCAGATATAATAAAAAAAATCGTTTTGTTTTTATTTATTCTTTCAAGTAGGCCAAGTTTTCTAGATATCACATGATATCAGCTTGGGTTGCTTGCTCGGCCAATTGTATTCGGCTGCTTAGTACTACACTTAATAAGTACACCAAATATTATCATAAGGAATCCAGTTTTAGTTTCATTCAATTCTAGCTAGTAGTTTTCGAGATATCAGTATTTATCAGCACGTATTGCTGGTTTATTATAATTATATGACTGCTTGGTATTTCGTGTAATATGTGTAGAAATGTCTCAGGTATCATAACGAGCAATCCAGTTTTTGTTTCGTGCAATTCTAGCTAGTAATTTTCGAGATATTATTAGATATTAACCCGTGCTAATACGTACAGAAATACAGCAGATATCATAAGAAATCCGTTTTTGTTTCAGTCAATTCTTGCAAGTAGTTTTTTAGGTAACATTAGGTATAAACTCGTGTTGTTCGTTGGACCAATTTATTTTAGTTTACATTTTATGCGTGGACATTCCTGGAAGTTGGCAGTAGGTAGTGCGCGACTTGACTGCAGAAAACGTTTTTTTTTTTCAGTTTGCATTGTTCCATCTGGAATACACTGCGTGCTAGTGCCGGTATGTAAAGACTCTGAAGTGGGCTTTAGACGCGAATTTCTCACTGAGAACCTTGATCGTTTCCTTAACGTACCAATGTGACTTCTCGCTACTTAACGATTGGTATGGTATAACCGGCTCGCAACCCTTCTGTGACGGTGGTGAATTTTTGTTATATTTTAGGATTGACATTAGGATTGACAACTGGCTTGGTCAAGCTTTGTGATTCATTATTTTATTGTTTATAAGAAATATTGACAATGATATCCGGCATTTCTCTTCACTTGTCCCTCACGTTTGGCGATGCCATCGGGGACCATCGTGTCCCTGGTAGGTCTAACCTTGGTGGTAAGGCATTCGTGACCCCAACTTAATTCCATCAACCCTTCCTTTAAAGCCAAGCCATTGTCTTCATTTAAACTTTTAAACTTTTCTAATTCATAATTTTTAGTTTTATGTCGAATAGCAGTTAGCAAACATCAGGTCCTTGCCATGCCGATTTTATCTGTAACAAATTTTTATTATTTTAAATTTTATTAAAAGAGTTTTAAGATTGTACATTTTAATTAGGATGACTTAACCTACATTTTTATTTCTTTTTCCATGTTTTTATTGTTTCTTTTTATTCATGTGAGCTGCTCCTTTAATTTCGAACTGGGTATAAGTGGAGGATGCACTCCCTTCCCTGTCTGATACAGTTTCTTTGCTGCGTGAATGAATTTATTATTATTATTATGATTATGATGATTATTATTTGACTGTTACTAATGCACGTAATATGTGTACTGTAGAAATATAGCAGATATCATCACAAGAAATTCAGTTGTTTTTACATTCGGTTCTGTCCTAAGTAGTTTTCGAGATATACATCAACATGCTGTTCACTCCGCCAACTACACTAAGCTGCATTTTTTCATGTAATATGTATAGATATAGAGCAGATGTCATAACAGGATATTCACTTTTTGTGTCAGTCAATTCTATCCAGTAGTTTTTAGAGATATCACCATATATCAACATGTGTTATCCGCTCGGCTAGTTATATTTGGCTTCTTAGTATAGCATGTAATACGTATGAAAATATTGCAGAAATAATAATCAATCCGGTTTTTGTTTCAGTCAATTATTAATACAGGTATAAGCCTTAAAAAACTTAAAGCTCTAAAGGAACAGATGTAAGAAAAAGACATGTACGCATCAGCGTCACACTAATACGTGCCAAAGAATTTCCAGCATCCCAAAATAAACAGCTGGAGCTTGATTTACACGTATTAGAGCGATACTGTTGGCTTACATATCGTTTTCACATATCTGTTCCTTTAGAGCTTTAAGTTTTTTACGGAATACATCTGTATTTTATATGCTTAAGCATTTCTTAATACCAATCTTAATCATTAAAAACTTACGGTCGGTTTGTTTGTTTATATGTTTGTCTACTCCTCCGGAATAGGAAGGCTAGAAATTTTAGAAAAGTGTAAAAATACTGGAAATTATTCCGGATGTCTTTTAGGCATATATACGTAGTTATAGGTAAATGTTTTGCCCTCAAAAAAAGCGGGAAAAAAACCCTTTGGACCATTGTTGGAACGAATTTTTCAAAGTTGATTGTTAGCTTCGGAATATCATATTTTTCCTGCTGAGAGGACGGTCCACAATTGTTGCGCCACGTAGGTGGTGTGTGTTCCAGTAGTACTTTCAATGGGATTATGGCTATAGCGAGGGGTCAAGTGGGAGTGGGGTGTCGTTGAGGGACCTTGGAGAATATCTCGATGCGGTTCCATAGCTAGTTCGATTTGTACTGCTGTTGACTTGTGTACCAATTTACATGCTTTTAGCTCGATCTGCAATGATTTGTTGGTCAAGCTTGAAGGAAGGGGTGGTATTTAATGTTTGTTCCATGGCTGGTTCTATGTGTACTGCTGAGAAAGACTTGTGTACGATAATTCAAGCTTTTACCTCGATCAGCAAGAATTTGGTGGTCATCAGGCTCACAGCAGCTGTGTGTGGGGAGAAGGATATTAGGGCCGGGGGAGGGCCTAGGGGGTATCTTTAGGAGTTTCCATACCTAGTTTTCCTCCTTGCCTGTAATCATGAATATGACAAACTTATGCTCACGTTGTAGTATAATTTTGATTTAATAAACTCCTGGTTCATTACAAATGAAGTTTTAATCAGCAAAGAAAAAAGTCTGTATTACTATCAAATCCCCACATACTCTGAAGTTTTCTGTTAAAAACATTTCCCTTCACTCTAAATTCTGTACGACATAACAATTTAAATTAAAATAAATTAAGTAAAGTAACCTATTTAGGATTCCAAATAGACTCACAATGGAGCTACAAAAGGCAGATCGTTAAAAGTGTACAAAATTTTCGAAAACTTATGCCAGGTCACTATCACACCAGACACTTTCTTAACGTAAACAAAAAGAAAAAATGATTTATTATTTTTGGGTTGAAAGCTTGATTAGATACGGTATATGGATTGCCACTAACTGTCACATAAATAGACTGCAAAAACAGCAAAACCTATACATAAAATTCTTTTTAGCTAGAACGGAAATTTAAATCTAAACAAATATAGAGGGAAACTAAAATTCTCATAATTAAACAACTTAGAGATTTCGTAGTGGTTCTGGAAAACTATTTTATTTGTTACCACAAATTAAGTTCAAATCTAAAGAATAATTATTCCAGGAAAACTACATATCGATATGACGTACCTTTCACCGAGAATCAATATGGCAAACGAACAAAAAAATATAAAATTCCTACTAACTTTAATAAAATCCCCATTGAACTGTTGAAAATTTGTTGAATTAATGAGATATAAAATAAACTGTTAGAATACTTCTTGCATAATCAAGAAACAATTAAGCAATGCCAAGATTGACCTATAGACTGATTAAAAATGTATACATATATAAACATAAAACATATATTCATGTGTGTGTGTAACACAGTAACGATGTCAGTGAGTCAGAGTCGTAGCTGTTAATCACAAATCAAGTCCATTTTATTCTAGGGGGAGCCTAAATACATCTGCTAGGATGGTTTTAGAAGAGTCGGGCTTACTCTAGAGTTGTTACAAAGGGATGTGGCCCTCTGTGGCCTAAAACAATATCCGATGCACAGCTTGAAGGCACGTGAACATTGTTACGTCTTACATACACTGATCAATGATTCCAGCCACCATACACCTCTTCTTTAAAAGTGTTTGATACACAAGTAATTTTGTAACATTCATTTGGTTGTTACATTCGCACTAAGAAATACTATACATTTTTTAGTTGAATTATTGGAAAAATGTTACGTAGAAATTCCAGAAAGGCATCACACTAATCAGAATGGGATAACAAGTATGAGATGACACTTACAGACGAATGATAACAAAATACGTTGTCATCTAAACCTTATTTACAGAGGAGTAGGAACCTCCTTCAGCGAAGTGACACGACGTCAATGGAGCAGGTGAAACGAGCGAAGTGGCTAGTTAATATTAAAATGAACAGCAATGTAAATAATGAGACGGGCGCAGAGAGGCCATGCACCCCCAAAAAACAAACCTAAAAGGTAATAATACCTTTATAAAATCTATTTATTAGTCATTCTTATTGGTAATGGAGCCATACAATACGTATGGCAAGAAATGGCAAGAGGTTGGTTATATGGAATCCAACCTCTTCCAAATTTGGGCACTAGCGACCATGAAATGGTGAGGTTTTTTGTCCACTGTGAACGTTCCTCGTTGAAACCTAAAATCCATATTTAGGGGAAAATTAACTTTGCTTTATTAAGGGACAAATTGTCCAGTATTAATTGGCTTCAATATCTTGGCTTCAGTAATGCTAACAGTGCCTGGATAGCTTTCCACAAACTTTTATTGGACCTGGTCGCGACGTGTAGAGGTAGACCCTGCTTTAAGTCAATGAGTGGTATTTCAGCCCTTCCCTACCTGTTCTTATTAAAAAACTTGATCGGTCAAAACTTACAGCATGGAGGACCTACAAAAAATTTCCTTCCGCTTCAACCAAACTTGCATATTCACAGAGGCAAACTGCTTATGCAATTGCAATTAATGATTGGCGAAACCAAAACGATGTTGCTGCCATTAGGGATGGTAGTCTGTCTAGCTTGCTTTGTCTCTGCGAAACTAAAACGCAATCGGCTCGTACCCTACCTCCTTTTCTGGTTGATGGTGTTTACCTAACTTCTAATACAGCCAAAGCCGAACTTTTAAATTCAACTTTCTCTCCAATGTTGTTACAGATAACGACGTTATCCCCCCATTTAACTGTGCGAGTCAGAGTGGATCTAGTGTGGATCCTTTCAATGTTGACCCAGGTGGCATATCCGGCACCAAAATAACAGGGGATTGCACAAATGTTATCTTTACTGTTGAACAGGTGGTTCAGGTACTGTCTTCCATTAAGCCCAGCCATGCAGTTGGTCCAGACGGCTTATCTGCATATTTTTACAAACAGGTCATCCACGAAATTTCTCCTGCGTTAACCTTTATCTTCAATCTGTCCATGTCTACGGGTTCCGTTCTTTCTATGTGGAGTACTGCTAACGTCATCCCGATTTATAAAAAGGGTGATACTTCAAACCCTGCCAACTATCGGCCAATCGCACATACTCTTGTTCCATGCAAGATCATGGAAACCCTTATCCGTCAATCCTTACTTAAATTTCTTGAGGAGCGGAAGTTACTCGGTGGTGACCAGTTTGGTTTTCTGCCTGGCAGGTCTGTAGTGATGCAACTTTTCTTAGTACTTGACCTTTGGACTTCTGCGACCGACCTAGGCATCCCAACTGATGTCATCTATTTTGATTTTATGAAAGCCTTCGAATCTGTTGTTCACTCTAAACTTCTACACAAACTAACGCTGTTGTCAGTTGGTGGAAATTTAGTTGCTTGGCTTGCAGACTTCCTCTCAGGTCGCAGGCAGCGTGTGGTGGTTGAATCATCCAGCTCCAAATTTGCTTGGGTGGGTAGCGGGGTACCACAGGGATCTGTCCTTGGTCCGCTACTTTTTGTGATTTATCTGAATGACTTGTCGCCATTTTGTGCTGATGGTGCAAAGCCATGCTTCAAATTCGTGGGCGATCTTAAAATTTGTTCAACTATCCATTGTTTCAACGATGGTTACCTTTTAAATTCAGATGTGAGCTTTATCCAACGATGGTCGGAGCTGTGGCAACTCCCTCTGTCCAGAGAAAAATGTGGTGTTTTTCATATTGGCCCTGCAAACCCACAATTGAAGTATACTCTGGCATCATACTATCTTTCAGTCTTAGATACTGTTAAGACCTGGGTATCTGGTTTTCTGCAGATCTAAAATCTTCATTACATTGCTCCAAAATTTCGGCCCAGGCCTACCATCGCCTGGCCCTGGTTAGGCGGTGTTTCGTGAAGTCTCATGTTTCTACTTTAGTTTTGGCTTTTAAGGTTTATGTTCGTCTCTGCTCGAATACACAAGCCCTGTATGGTCACAGTATCTCCTACATGACATTCACTGCCTGGAGGCTGTTCAACGTCAGTTCACAAAACGTGTAACTAACCTAAGAGATCACCCCCCTGCTGATCGCCTATCTAGATTGGGACTTCAGCCACTCGAGTTACGTTGTATTTGGGCCGACCTTGCACTGACTCTTCGAATTGTACGGGGAGAGTTGCCAAACGACCTTCCCTTTTTCGATTTTTCTTCAGCTACTCAGACAAGGGACCACTCATATAAATTGCAGGTCTCCGAATCGCGAAAAGGCTGCTGGAGGCATTTTTTTTGGCTCTCCGTGTAGTCAAAATCTGGAACTCGCTTCCAGAGTGTGCTGTATCTGCCACCTCGGTCAGTGCCTTTCTGAGGATCGTTCGCAAATTACCACTTGACCATTTTCTAAGGCGGACCTATTAAACAGTTTTTACTTAATTTTATTCTCTCTTTTGGGTGCGGCGTAAGCGGGATTGCATTCCGCTGTTAACCTTGCTTACCAGCAAAAGATATTATTATAAATATAATTGCACAATAAAAATAAAATAGTGGTGCGATATATAGCAGGGGCCGTCAATGGGGATTTAAAATTTCCTCTCCCTCCCCCACTAGACGAATACTTATTTATGCCACTGAAAACTTATCGACTCTTAACTTTTAACAATTTGCCGTATTTATGAACAAATACACACCCTAGCATCGGGGACAACAGTGAGACCAGTGTGCGATCATCTAAAGAAAATATTCCTCCGTATGCTACGACGAGCATTTGTGCATATCTTTTCATTGCAATTTCATTTCTGTTCATTGTGTGAAGTTGTTAACTCATAGTAACGCTTTGTGAATTATAACTGTGGTACTACAGCATCGTCCTATTCCAAAAGTATCCACATTATTAGGTTTAAGGAATTTTAGAGTAGCCCATCAGTCATATAGATAGAGCTCATGGATAGTTCATGGATATCTCTATAAAATCAATTCAATACTTTTTTTCAACTATATACTTTTCACTCCCTTTTTTTTTATTCTGGCTAAATTCCTACAGTTTGGTCCGATTCAGTAATAATTGCAATCTATAAAAGGGGTAATGCATCCCTCCTCTCGAATTATCGACCAATCGCCTTCAGATCTGTTATCTGTAAAGTCATGGAATCCTTTATTAGAAACCATCTGATACGACACCATCTGATACGACAGATGGACGTCGGCTCTTGAGTTGAGTATCCCGTCAGAAATTATTTACTATGACTTTCAACGGTTTTCAACTCTGTCATGCATTCGAAATTATTTCTCAAATTAAAATGCCTTGGCCTCGCAGGGAAAATTCTGAACTGGATTCATGCCTTTCGCAGCAACAGGAGGCAGAGGATAAAAGTTAATAATACTTTCTCAGACTGGCTGCCAATTCCGAGTGGGGTTCCACGGGGCTCGGTTCTTGGTCCGCTGCTTTTCATCATGTTTATTGCTGACTTATTACCTGATAACACCAACAGTGACGTTCACGTCTCCAAATTTGCGGATGACTTAAAGGTTGGCAATGAATTGCTTTCTGATGCGAACCAAATTAGTCTTAGACATGCAATTAATCTCGTGGCAACTTCGTCACAGGACTGACAATTGTCTTTATCTCTGTCAAAGTGTCACTCAATGCACATTGGAAACCAACTTGGTCCAACTGGGTAGTATACAAGCGGAACCATGATCGAGGTCAAAGCATTGGTAATTGACCTGCGTGTCCTGTTTAACTCGGACATGAAGTCTTTTAAGCACTGCTCCTACATTGTTTATAAGCCTTCAAAGAATGCACATTGCTAAAAGATGCTTTTGTAAAACAAGTACTAAAACCAGAGTTTGGGCATTTAAGGTCTATGTTAGACCGACCTGAAATATGCTAGCTCAGTCTGGTCGCCATACCTCCTTAAAGATATTGTCCTTTTAGAATTGGTTCAACGTGCGTTTCCCCGCTCTATCTCTGAATTACTTCCAGTGCAGGCCAGGGATAGGTTACGTACATTGGGTCTGGAACCAATAGAACTGTGTCGGCTTCGTGCTGACTTGGTGCTCACATACAAAATACTTGACGATCTTTTCCCAACTGCTCGCTCATTTTTTTCTTACTTACCACGGCGGGTTTCACCCGCGGTCATAATTTTAAACTACAAAGACCTTTAGAACAGACTGTAGGAAGTTTTTTTTTTTTAAATAGAATTATCGAGAGTTGTAATTCCCTATCTGGTGCAGTTGTCTCATCCGCAAATTTATATTCCTTCAAATTAGCTATGGGGGGGGGGGGGGGGGTATTGACCTAACCAAACATCCTCAAGTGTGTATACTAACGTCAACGTTCTTTTTGGGACGATATGAGTGGTGAATCCCTTACATTTCCATACCCATAAGTGGGTTAATTTATTATTATTATTATTATTATTATTATTATTATTTATCATGCAGATGCAACTATCCAAAAATGTGAGTTGTTTTAGATGATTTTTTGCATTGGTTTTCAGGGAGCACAATCGCAAACTGGGTTATTTACCCCAGGATGATAAGAAGGGTCAATTCAGGAAGCGACAACCAAGGGTAAAACCCAGGATCATTGATATGCCGCAAACGTTTTATAAATTACTAGCATTGTACCTGGTTTCGTCCGGATTTTCTTTCACCAGTGGTTTGGTTGGTTTGCCCCATGGTTGTTTCCCAGTTTTCGGTTGGTGTTGCCTGTACATTGATTGCGACAGGCAATCTTTCTTCCTGTGAATTTCCTTTTTGCACCCATCTTTTCCCTCCCGTTTCCCCCTTTTGACCCATCATCTACCTGCCCTCGCCATCCCCTCTCCCCTACCTTTCCTCCCTTCCTATCCTGTTACCCGGCCGTCTCCTTTCCTTCGCCACAGTAGTTGACTGGCAATTTTTCTTCCTGGAATCCCCCCTTTTCCTCCCGTCCTCTGCCTCCGTGTCCCGTCCCTCCTTTCGTGAAGGTTCAGTTAATACGTAATCATATGCTTAATGTTAACAGATGCTTAACCCCCCCCCAACCCTCCCAATCTCGTTATTGTCTAAAGAGAAGGAGTAACTGATGTGCTGCCCACCCATGGGCATATCCCATTAGCTCCCTCCCACTCCCAGTTCGTCGGTTTGGCTTCAGCGATCCGTACCGTATGAAATATAACTTTTTAACTGAGCAAAAAACGGCTTCGCCGTTTAGAAAACAAAAACATTAGAGCTCTTATCCCTATTCTCACAGCCGTGAAGGTTCACGAATAAAAACTTAGTTCTCTAGAACGCCACGAACTGTAATATGAACTCCAATACCAGGGAACAAGCACTGTTTGTGATCAATGGTTATGTCAGAAATCAAGTTTGTTTCGTGTGAGTGGGTATATTTGTATTTTGAGTGCATTTGTTGTGAAACAAGCAGAAGCAGACTCCAAGTTAAGGCAGTGTTTTGCCTATGTTTGTATTTGAAGGTCGTTTGAAGTGGTTTTTTCTAGTTCGTTTGAGTAATTATGTGTTCATTTTCTGTATGCACTATTATCATTCAATTTTGTATCTTTTTGCTGTTTATGGCGCCTATTTTGTGTGGGTTTGTGGGTTTACGTTTTGCGAATTGGAATTCAAATTATAGTTCGTTGCATTCGAGTGAACTCTAATCCGTTTTTATTCGTGTACCTTCACGGCTGTGAGTATGGGGATACGAGCTCTAATGTTTTTTTTTCTAAACGGCGAAGCCTTTTTTGCTCAGTTAATTTGTTGGCTTTTATCGCTTTCATTTTATTGTAAATGCTACGGTCTGGTCTATCAGGTGTCCACTGTCCACCGATTATTGTTTTCGAATAAACGGAACATTAGAAATACATACTTATGTTCAGGTTCTGCTGTATGGTTTGTCCCATGGTTATTATTTGATGGCAACACACTAGCTTGTTTCTAGATTTAGCATGTTTCATCTCGATGAGTAGTTGATTCTGGATTGTTGCAGTATCATTGCGAACAATCGCGGAAATAATTCAACTGGTTTCCCGAAGCCCGCATTGAAAAAGTAAATAAGTCACTTATTCATGTCGGCCGCCCAATCTCAAAATTTAAGACTTCGTACCCTACTGTTTAAAACTTAAAGATTTATAGAAAAATCAAGACCATTTAATTTTGGTTCTCCACAACTAGCTAGCTAACTCAAATAACGCAATGTTACGTTCCCGGCACCCAACCATAATTGTTGCATCTTGTTCGAGTGAGCTATAATCCGATATTGTGCGCCTTGCATATTGCAACCCCATTGTTACATGTTGCAGCATTGTAACATTTTGACATTGTTAGCCCCGCCGTCTCCTCAGCCTCCGCCTCCTCCTGTCCAATTTTCTGAAATTCTCGTGTGCAAACGAACTCTAATACACGGCCTTCCTGCCGTCTAAAATTCGTGCATGAAATTATTTTAAGCCCAGCTGCTGAGATAAACGCGCAGAGCAGATTATTAGTCGAGGCAACAATGTGCGAATTTCTACTTTTCAAAGCAACAATTGTTCCAAAAACTTGAGACTTTGCCTTGTTAGACTAGCTTGAAACAATGAAAATCACAAATTTAGGGTTACAACAAGTTTTAATTTCCTTTTGAGTTTATCCATCCCGGTCACAAACAATGACCCTGTAATTAAAAAGCTTGTTGTTGTTACGTATGCCATCACTTCATCCAAAAGACGAAACTATCGAATGTCCGCCCTGTTTAATAGCTTTGTAAATCACAGTGGTAAAAACGACGCATATACCGTTTTATTAAAAGGAAAATTGCATTATTCAGATTACTTCCATTAAAACGTAATTGTAGTTTATGTTGAACAGGCAGCGATTTGATACTAGATTTGAACTAGCATCATTGCTCATTGGCAGATGGGGAGTTATATTCTGCCACCTAAGATTTCGTATATTATGCTCTCCCCCTCCCAGCTCCTTCCGGAAAAAAAAACTACTTTCATCGACTTTTTCGGTTTTAGGAAAAAATTTGTAGATAGATTCAGAAAAAAATTAGGGTAGGCCTTCAATTTAAAAAAAGATTCAAGTTCCTAATAGGTTTCTAACAATCCTAGGAATTTCGTCACGAGCAGTTAATTAAAAGAGTACTTGTTATTAATATTATAAAAACGTTTGGTTTGTAAAGTAGTTAAAGCTTTGTTTTTTTTTATTTGTCGCCCCTCAAATTTTGCTCCCTGGGCTGTAGTTTACTGAGCCCCCACGTATCACCTTAACAGCTTGTAATTTTAACAGTTTCACAAACTATTATGTCGACAAATGTTACGTAGATTTTTATTAAAGGGTAATAATCTGCTTACAAAATAAACGTAATAGAAGTAATCTGCTTACAGATTGCTTCTATTAAACGGCAAATTACAGGATTATTGTGTAATGGGATCTTTAAGATTAATTTACGTCACTGGCGAAAAATGGGTAAATAACTCACACACAAAAAAAGAAAACCTTTGGGATTTCAGTCTTAAATTTTAGTGTCACATCCTCTGCTACTTTGCGTTCGATCCACGCCTGTTCTTGAGAGCGTTCACAACCATTTTGGGGTTACGATTATTTTCCTTGCATTGCGTAATGTATAGCTTCAAAATAGAAAAAAAAGTGAAAAACCAAAAGA
The DNA here is from genome assembly GCA_023313725.1 of Lithobius niger. NCBI lineage: Eukaryota > Metazoa > Arthropoda > Chilopoda > Lithobiomorpha > Lithobiidae > Lithobius > Lithobius niger. The sequence continues at coordinate 20,141 of JAHWFP010153545.1, read as the reverse complement.
AAATAGCCATTAAATATATTTTTATTGGATTTGTACCCTACAGTTTGGACTGGGAGAGGGAGGGCGCTTACCATCACTGCCCAAATCTGACTTTCCCCCTTTCTTCCGGATTCTCGTGGGACAGTTACACAACAAATTCCACTGGAGTAGTTTAAGCTGTTTTAAGGCGTTTACAAAGCTTGTACACCTAAACGACCGCGCCAGTACGTAGCTCAAGGCTAACCAGTCGTACCACGCAGATGACTAAAAAGGGCGCCACAACCAGGCGCAAGCAGGAGGTTGTGACACTACTTCCAAAACATGTTGTTAACGTGTACTTTCGAATAATACGACAGCTAGCCTACTCTGGCAATGCAGTGGTGTGCAATTAACTATTAACTCGCTTGTGGCCGTCTATTCTGTCTTGATTCCGAAAAACCCCTTCCGTGATGGAGTAAGTGAAATGCCTACATCACATAAAAACGAAAATTTTTTAATATATGCTGAACTATCGCAACGTTGTAGAAGCTGATTTTGTTTAAACATTGTTGCAATATTCCAAAGTTCTCCTTCGACAAACAAGGAAAATGAGAAATTTCCGTTTCACCCAGACACAGAAATGCTCTATGTCACATAATTCCAATCCCATCACCGTTCATGGAAACGAACATCGGCTTATAACTCAAGTAGGACAAGAAGGAAAGAAGATCATACAGTGATCTATTACCGCACTCATGCTACTGTATTGTCACAGTTTCACGGCATCTCCTTGTTGCGCTCGCACTGTGTATTGTTACTCAAACAGGCATAAGTCCGATAATGGTCAAAAACCTTGGATATTATGCACACGATTTGGCTCATTATCCTATACATAGACGAATACGTTTCAGGGATATAGGAATCGCCGGACTAGAGTAGTGCCGATATGTAGGCCAGTTCCTACTCATAGACACTTGTTTTCGCACAGGAATTGCATGTAACTTGACTGACAAAATAAAGAAGCACATTTCAACTTAAAACCGTTGATTATAATTTCATTCAAATGCAGAATTCTCATGCGTGTGTGAAGAGTTTTTGTTTGTGCACATTATTTTTGCTATTATCTACGCAACACACATATTACTTTAAGGAAAAGGCTATCTCTTGTTGGTTTTGAGCATCGGCAGTTTTAGATTAGTGAAACTACAATGAACGTGGAGATTTCGAAGCCAGCTCTAGTACAGGACAACATTAATTTGAACTAACAAATTTTAAAATTACCCACTAGTTAAAGTTGTCATTACCATTCACACGTGCTAAAACTACTGATTTTAAAACGTCTTTTAAAGAGGTAAATTTAACAAAACGTTCAATCCTGAGTGGCGCCATCTCTAATAAGATTGAGGAATTACAAAATTTGATCTGTTTTATGAAGGTCGCCAATTCCATCAGAAAGGATGTCAGTTTTCTTTTCTAACGTTGTGCTAAATATTACCTCTTTATTACCATGTTGTAAACCTCGTTACGAAATAAGTTTTCATGTGCGTGAAAGGCAAGAAGATATTAAACAACGCTGTTGATTTCTAATTTTTCCTTCCTCATTTTGTCCTGCAATTAGTTTTTTTTTTCAAATAATGGTAAATTTCTCTATATTTACATTTAGTTTGACACCATTAATCAGTGCAAGCGTACATATCTTACGGTGGTTAACAATTCCCTTCATGTAAATGCATTATTAGTTACATTTCATGAATAAACGGGTAAAGATAAACTTACATACCTTTCGTACGATAGCTAACGTCACGAAAATGTATAACGAGCAAATCTACCGAGAATATTCACGTGCGCTGTTTATATAGGTCACGTCTTTTAGGGCATCGATTTTTTGTTTAATGCCAGAAATAAATGCCCCGATTACCATCATCCTTCCCTTTCCTTACTTAAGGACTCAAACTATGGACATGTTTACAACCGATGTGTCAGCTGATGAAGGTTGCATGATTGACACCATGTCATTTTCTCTAGCGAGTGTCCTGAAATGAAATATTTATCATCAAATTTTATGTTGATGCCAGAAGCTGCATGGCTGACACTAAAAGCAAGTAGATGAAATTGTAACAACAGCCTTAAAATATTTAGCTGTTGGAAAATTCAATATTTCTGTCAGTATGCATGTAAAATGTATAGGTGCATGCGTTAGACCATTTCTTCCATAATGACAGGATAGTGAAAACGACTGTGAGGCCTTTGTTAGATATAATACCTACTAGTGGGTTTCGAACAAATAAATATATTCTTCCATGCGGTCAGGCAAGTGACAATTTACAAGTTAGCTTTACTCAACTGTGGGACTGGCGTTTTGCTATTCGGAGTTTAAGAAAGGGTTAATCAAGGACCGCGGTATGTAAGCCTCAGCATGAAATTCCATGTTAAACGTCAAACTTTGAACTCGTATAGTCTCGCCCAGAATTGACATAGACCAACGAAATTCGGTATTTGGGGTCGTGTCGTAACTATTTCACCACATTACAAATTTTAATGACAACAATCAAACTGTTCGGCGTTTACAGCACGGCCATTTCTTGTTGTTGTTGTTGTTGTTGTTGTTGGGACTCTTTGCCCTCACCTGGAGACCGAACCACTGAACCGATTTTCAAGTTCTATAGCTTAAAAGGTAGGTCTGGGCAAGGCCTAGGGCCTTTCGCAGGCTATTTTAACGTAACTACAATATTCTTGACATAGAAAGCCAAATGGGCTAAAACTTTTGCTCTCACCTAGAGATCGAACCAATGAACCGATTTTCAATTTGTATAGCTTAAAATGTAGGTACTAACACCGACCAGGGCCTTTTGAACCCGATATTGACGTGACAGCAGTATTCTCGTCGGCTCCAGCTTGTTTTTTGGGTCGCTGGAGATTCTTTTACACGTATTAGTCCGACGCTGATGGCTTACATGTCTTTTCTAATATCTGTTCCTTTAGGGCTTTAAGTTTTTTAATGCTTACATCCGTATTTTATACGCTTAAGCGTTTTTTAATACTAATTCAGTTATCAGTCAACCAAAATACTATTTCAAGGGTAGACTTACATCGTTTTGCTTCAATAGAACAACAATGAACAACGTATTTGTTTATTCTGATTTGTGATTCCTGTTGTTTGGTGCCTTAAAATATTGGTCTTTCCGATCGTGCTGTTTAAGCCTCAGCATGAACTTCCATGTTAAACGTCAAACTTTGAACTCCTATAGTCTCGCTCAGAATTGACATAGACCAACGAAATTCGGTATTTGGGGTCGTGTCGTAAGTATTTCACCACATTACAAATTTTAATGACAACAATCAAACCGTTCGGCGTCCACAGCATGACCATTTCTTGTTGTTGTTGTTGTTGTTGTTGTTGTTGTTGTTGTTGTTGTTGTTGGGACTCTTTGCCCTCACCTGGAGACCGAACCACTGAACCGATTTTCTATAGCTTAAAACGTAGGTCTGGACAAGGCATAGGGCCTTCCGCAGGCTATTTTAACGTAACTACAATATTCTTGACACGGAAAGCCAAATGGGCTAAACCTTTTGCTCCCACCTAGAGATCGAACCAATGAACCGATTTTCAATTTGTATAGCTTAAAATGTAGATATTAACACCGACTAGGGCCTTTTGAACCCGATTTTGATGTGACTGCAGTATACTCGTCGGCAGAGCAATTATTATTGCAGAGCACTGGGCAGAAATCATTAATGTTTCTGTTGGGACTCTTTGTCCTCACCTGGAGATCGAACCACAGAACCGATTTTCAAGTTCTATAGCTTAAAACGTAGGTATGGACAAGGCCTAGTAACTACATTATTCTTGACACGGAAAGCCAAATGGGTTAGAACTTTTGCTCTCACCTAGAGATCGAACCAATGAACCGATTTTCAATTTGTGTAGCTTAAAATGTAGATATTAACACCAACTAGGGCCTTTTGAACCCGATTTTGATGTGACTGCAGTATACTCGTCGGCAGAGCAATTATTATTGCAGAGCACTGGGCAGAAATCATTAAGTGGAGTAACAAATTTTTGCAGAAATTTTGCAGAAAACATAAATTTGGTACACAAGTCTTTCTTAACAGTAAAAATCGAACCAGCCATGGACCCTAATGAAATACCTAAAGTGCTACCAGTGCCCCCCCCCCCACCGCCCCAGAACTTCCTCTGGATGCCTCCCAGGGGTTTGGGCAACAAATTCTTACAGATCAAGCTAAAACATGAAATTGGGTGCAAAAGTCACTCTTAGCAGTATAAAACGAATCAGCCATGGAAACGACTCTCTTATAACAGTTATTTTAAGGTGATTACAGTGTTCTTTTCTGCGTTATTCTTACTAAAACAAGAAAAAATATGGGAAATTAGTAATAAAAAACGCATAAGCGTATAAAATACGGATGTAAGCCTTAAAAAACTTAAAGCCCTAATGGAACAGATATTAGAAAAAGACATGTAAGCCATCAGCGTCGCACTAATACGTGTAAAAGAAGCCCCAGCTTCTGTTTTGGGTCGCTTGTTTTTTGGGTCGCTGGAGATTTTTTTACACGTATCAGTGCGACGCTGATGGCTTACATTTATTTTTCTAATATCTGTTCCTTTAGGGCTTTAAGTTTTTTAAGGCTTACATCTGTATTTTATACGCTTAAGCGTTTTTTTAATACTAATGCATTTTATTAACTAACCTGATTTTAATGCTTTATTTATTTTTTGATCCTGTCTTACATTGGATTCTACTTTTCAGCAGAATTTGTAATGGTCTTAAGCGTGAGCCTTCCTGAAGTTGTTAGGTAGTAAATGCAGTGTTCATGTTGAAGGAAACTTTCCTGATGTGTGTCGGGATTCGTCCCTGTCTGTTATACATAGGTTCATCTTTATAGGCCCTGTTGTTATGTTGAAAGACGGATACACATCAAACCAACAAACAGCATGAAATGAAACATTATTGCTTTTCACACTGCCAAATGATAACTGAACGAAAAACGGCTTTGCCGTTTAAAAAAGACATTAGAGCACGTATCACCATGTAATTCACGGCTGTTCAGGTACACAAATATAACATAGATTACAGTTCATTCGAATGACACGAACTACCATTTGAACTCCAGTTCCAGGGAACAAGTGTTGATTTTACTCAATGGAAATGACAAATAGTGCATGCAATTTGTTTTGCCTTTATGGTGTTTGTTTTGCATGTGTCCGTGGGTTTCAGTTCTGCGGTATGTCCGTGCATGTTGTATTTCGTGTGAGTATTTTTAATGTGTGAAATACATTTTCGTTGTTGTTTGTTTGACTAGTGATGTATATGACGTACGCATATGCATGGATTCTGGCCTGTCACAATAGTTGTTCACTGGAATTGGACTTCAAATTATAATTATTTTCGTTTTAGTGAACCCTAATCCGTGTTATATTTGTGTACCTTAGAAGCTATGAGTTCCATGGGGGTACGAAATCTGTTTTTTTTTCCTTTAACGGTGAAGCCTGTTTTGTTCAGTTAATTTGTTGGGATTTTCGCTATGTTTTTATTATCATTGCTACGTCCTGGTCTGGTTTGTTTCACCTATGCTTTGTCCCATGTCTATCATTAGACGGCAAGACACTAGTGTGTTTCTAGATTTAGCATGTGTAAGCTGGATTCTTGTTGATTTTGTATTGTGCCAGGCAGTTGAAGGAATGGTAAACAGCCACGGAATACAGTTTAGAAACAATTTAACTGGCTTCCCAAAGCACGGATTAAACAACTAAATAAGTCATTCAGTCATCTTGGTCGCCCAGTTTTGAGGCCATTGGGCCACAAAATTTTAGACTTCGTGCATACCCTATTGTTTAAAACTAGAAGATTTAAGGAAAAACTAATATCATTGCATCTTTGTTCTTAACTACGATTTTACCTGTCACTGGCTGACAACGTTAACTCGAACTTGAATATCTTGTTCGATTGAGCTCTACTCCGATTTTCTGCACCACGTCTCCATGTTGCAGCATTGCAACATTTTGACATCATTAGCCTCCGCTCCTCCGATTCGATTTCTCCAGCTAAATGCCCCTTTCATCATCGTGGGGCGTATAACCCAGTTTGGGTTCATGCTCCCTACAAACAACTAATCATCACTATCATGGTTGCTATTAACTTGATACCTTCCTATTGCAGTTTAGCACCACCAAGAGTTCCTGATGTACAGTCGCGGCCAAAAGGTTTTGCAGCTGAAAGAGCTCCAACAATAGGCCGCATGGGGCGTGAGTGTGCGCTGGCTAATTACTGGCTCGAGCCTGTATTGTTGCCCAGCAAGCATTTTTCAAGTAAACTACGGTAGTCTAGAATGATTTGGAAAAGAATGTCGTAACATTAACGGGATTCCAAAATTTAGCTTCTTTATGTAGTACTTTCTATTTAATATGATTAGGAATGTAAGCTAAGGCTTCGCAATTCTTTTGGAAATACTAGATAACAAAAATAACACTGCATCTTTTAGGCCAAACCTAAATCCTTGAGAAGTATTTTTAGCTTTGACGAACGCAATTCTGAAAGTTTTATCGTATTTTTAATCTACAGGAGGTTCTGTTTGAAGGTGAGCATTAGGGTATATATAAAATACGCACGGAAAAAAAAGTTTGCAGTCTAGATAGACTAAATGTGGTAAAATGGTTTCCTAAAGTAGAAAGGTAACGTCAGTGTAGTTAGTAGCTGTAAAGTAATTCGGGAGAAATAAACACCCATCATTAACGGTAGCACAAATGCCTTCCGTTACAAAATTTGCCAAAAAACTACAGATAAAATATTTTCTGCTGAATATAAACTAATCTTTGTTTGGCAAGTGTTAGGTTTAAGTGTCGTAGTTTACTAAACCTAAATAATAATAATAATAACCTTTATTCAAAGAGTGTTGCCGAAGGTCTATAAAAGTCCTTGTTTGGCTACACATTTAGACAATTTCACAATCAAGATAAAGAAAAATCTATACAACAAAATTAAATCACACAGTATGGTAAAAAATATATAAAAATAATAATAATCACAGACACAGAAAAAAAAACAATAACTAAAAAATAAAACTATACCTTAGTTGTTAATTAGCCATTCTTTTATTTTGTGTTGAATTGAAGTGTACTGAGTTAAATCTAGTAATTTTGATGGAATTAAATTGAAAATTGTTGGAATATAATGATCATATAATGAAATATATAATATATAATGAAATATATAATATATAATGAAATATAATGATAATACTTATGGAGGAATTGTTATTTTCAATGAATTAATCTATCAATTCACTCAAAGCAGTGTTCCTCGTCAGGCTTCACTTGACTTCGCTCGGTTAGAATGGCTTTTTGTAGCCACATTTTCGTCATGTGCTGTAATTAGGAAACAGGCTTTGGGTCTATTACAGGTGGCGCGGATTGAAATATGAAGCCTCTAGGAGGTTGCATGGCTGGTTCGATCTGTAGTGCTAAGAATGACTTGTGTACCAAATTTCTTTCTTTTCCTCGATCGGCAAGAATTTGTTAGTCAAGCACCAGGGTGGGGCCACGAGTGGAGGGAGAGGTTGCAGAGCGGGCCTTGGGGGTTCCATGAACGGCTAACAATGGCTTCTGTATACACGAAATTCCTTGCTTTCAGCTCAATCTGCAAGAATTTGTTGGTCAAGCCTCAGGGAAGGGACACATCGGAGCGCTGGAGCCCTTTGCGGTATTTCATGGGAGTTCCATGGCTGGTTCGATTTGTACTGCTAAAAATAACTCGTGTACCAAATTTCATACTTTTAGTTCGATCGGTTAGAATTTGATGGTCAAGCATCGGGGGAGGGGCAGAGTAGGGCTCTGGGGTATGGAGGGAGGGGAGGAAGATATTTCATGGAGTTTCCATGGCTGGTTCGATTTGTATAACAAAATTTAACGCTTTAGCTCGATCTGCAAGACTTTGTTGGTCAAGCCTCAGGAGAGGACACAGTGGGGCACTGGGGGTCCTTTTGGGGGTATTTCATGGGGGTTCCATTCCTGTTCGATTTGTACTGCTAAGAATTAATTGTGTACCAAATTTCATGCGTTTAGCTAGATTTGGAAGAATTCGTTGCTCAGGGAGAAGGCAGTGGCTAGAGGGGGAGGGGCGCTAGGGGCCTTGTGGGGTCTTTTGTGGGGGCCCACGGCTGATTCGATTCTATACAAAATTTCATGCATGTTCATTGTTCAACTTTGACACATGGCCTTGTTACACTCCGTTAGACTATGTAATATTTGCAAAAAGTTTTGATTTAGTTTGAAATAGTGGCCATAGCACAGAGAGAGCTAGTGGTTTTATTTTGAGCAACTAGTTTTAATACAGATAATAAATTTAAAAAGAAATAAAGTCGTTTACATCATGGCTAAGAATAACTCGTGTACTAAATTTCATACTTTTAGTTCGATCGGTTAGAATTCCACCAAGGTTAATTAATGACTAAACATAACAAATCATACGTAAAGAAATAGGATACGCCAAAAAGCAAACGTGTTTAAAAAATAACAGTTTGAATTCATGAGTTCATCGTTATTTATAATGTAAATTGTATGCAATTTAAACTGTATGCAGATGTAGTCGACTATTGAAGACGTTTTGTAACTCGTTGCTCAGGTAAACTCTATTCTAATTTACTACGGAAGTAAGACACGTATTATGACAAGCCTAAAAAATTGACCTTATATGTAGACTACTGTCCTTGAATGCTTATTTCTAAACAAGAGCATTTCAAAGGACGGGAGTGGACGGGGCCCAGCACATAGCCGTGGCGAGCGGGAGGGGGGCAAACACTTAAAAAAAAGGGGCGTGAAAAGTTCGTAGTTCATTTTTTCTTTCATATATTTTATTCTTTTCGCTTTTGTTTAAGATTTGGACTGTATTCCTTCGTCAAGTTTGGGGCAAACTTGAGATTGGGTCATAAAATAGTAGTAAAGCGTAATTGCGGTGGGGGCTTAAAATTGCCAATCTGCGCCTCCGCCCCAACCTCCACAAAAATTCCTAGCCACAGCCCTGTTTCTGCCAGTGTCCTCTACACCAACTGTGTTAAGAAAAATTATGCGCATCCAATATTTTTCTTCAGTGCTTTAACGTATCATTTTGGCTCTTCCGCTAGGGAAAAGTTCTCGCAAAGACGATTAAAATGGTTTACTGAAACATCAAAGTCGGTTAACATTTTGCGAAACTGTGCAAGTTTGGGCAAATACGACCACAGAGCAGCCCTCCACTGTCATTGTCACATCGTCGCGTTTCAAGCTAATATTACCACGGGGGGGGGGGGGGGAGTGTAAGGAAAAATAGCTAATAGGGTTCCAGGGGAGTGCTAAATTGTCACCGGTTTTCACACAAAGGGCATCCAGTCCAGTTACAGAAACAATTTTCGTCGGGCAATACCCTGCGAGAAAGGTATGGTTCATCATCTGGCAAAGAATCTCCAAAAAAAACTTAAGCGAAAAAATTTATTTTTCAAGTATGCCCCAACTTTTTGAAAATCTGCGTACACCTTTGCCCGTGGTGTAAGCACTAACCATTAACTAAGTGTTAACTATTCTTTCCAATCGTCCTTTTAGCTGCAGTGAGTAACGGCATTACAGCCGGTTAAAATTTATAGGTTTTGTTTGCGTTGTTTATTTTGCAGCTAGCTCTATTCGATTCTGAGATACACGGTACAAATTATGTTTATTGTTGGAAGTTAATAAACCTCATATTCTTCCGTAGAAATTGGCAACAATGACTGCAACTTCATGTCATCGTCCAACGTGATTACGGTTCGTGCAGGGTATTGTTGGAGCGATGCAATGTGCAAAACCTTTTGGCCGCTACTGTACATAACAATTCTCTTAATGCTTTACACCGACAACGAAAAACAAAGACATGTTAAGTGATAAAGTATGAAAGATTTTTTATCAATTTTTTCCTTAAACAAGAGGAGATTAAATTGTCTAAGTAAGTTAAAAGCGGAATCCCAGTACACTGACTGTGTTGATGACATTATGACTTTTCACATTTTAACTCAAGGTTAAGTTAAGATTTTTTTGCTGCAAATTATCAGAATCAGTCTAATGCTCGTACAGAAGACCTGCCTTAACCTTACGTCATGCTTTGTTATGTTTGTATAACATACGCGCATGACTGCAATGGCCGACAACGGCACACTAATTAAAGTGTTTCAGAACCTTTTCGATAATAAATACCAAACAAATAATTGCGCATAAAAATTACGCTTTGATTAGAATTAGTGTTACTACAAGATAGGTGCAATATCCCTAAACCTCTGTAAATGCAACTTACTTCTTACTTTCCTGCCAAATCTTTCAAATCGTTTGGCAATATCCCCCACAATTTCGAAAGTGAGATCTCAAAAGTTATCAAACCCCAATATCAAAAATCCGAAATATTGCAACTGCTCAATCTCCAGTAGCGTCATTCATAGTCACAAAACCCACAGTCTCGAATTTTACTAAATAACGTAAAAGCAGATTTAAAGTTACGTTATAATTGGGTCAGGTTGATCCAGCTTTTCTTATTTTATTAGCTACTATTAATTAAGTACAAGATTGTGAATTTCAATTATATGAATACTTGAGATTACACAATCTCAAGTATTCATATAATTGAAATTCACATGACTCAAATGGTTTGCCTGGCCAACAGTAACCATCCAAACGAACAAGTATATTTTAAGATAATTCCATAATTTTGCAAAAATGATCTTTTCTCACTATAATCATGAATTTTGTCACTTTTCTCATAGATTAGTTACAACAAGCAATTTTTTTAGGATGGGTCAGAATGTTAATTTCTTTAATTTGAATGCACATTCCCCTATAACACCCACATTTAATGCCACCCATCCCCAAGCTAAAAATTCACACCCGTAGTTGGCAAACTGCCCAAATACTGGAAGTAATGGAGATTTTCTGCACAGGACCTACTTCATGGGAAGGGGATTACTGGAGGGGAACACTTATAGTAAGAAAGTAAGCAAAGCAGCACCAGCATTCCACACAGACTTTCTGTAACACAGCTACAACAAGAAAATTTCGGAAAAAGCTATCATTGGCAGGTATCATTGGTATCACAATGCCTAACAGTACTGATTGTCACCTTGTTAGCTATGGGGCATTATTGCCTACATCATTATGTATGCACAAACGGCAATGTATCTTGGCAGTCCATATGTATTGAATTCCTTAACAATAAATCTACGTAAGGACTCAACTATTAATGCCAGGTGCTGCCCGTTATTCCACCTACAAAGACGGGTCTATTCCGACAATTCTTGCGTATTTCCTGTTGACTTCATACAAATGCAAGAGCTCCACTGTTCTGTGGATCCAACATGGCCGCCGTTCTCGAGACGTTGAATTGAAGCAACTCTGGATGAACAATCTAATGAATACTCATTAGGAAAAGTAAGCGGGACCGCTCCGAACGTAAAAATTGTATTCGAGTGTATTAACCTACCAAAATCCAATCGACAATATGATTGAAAGAGCACAATGGTTTGTTGAATTAGATCAACAGATGGGCGTCACTGGCTCAAAATGGCAAATAAAAGTAAGTCTGTCTTACGAGCAATTGGGGAAAAGTGGGCTACTAGTGGCATCAGATATAAGCGTGAACCGCTGATTCAACATTCATGCCAGGAATCGTTCGATACTTGTGGTCGTTGTTTATTATTTACAACAATCAGTTCAAGCTGTAGGGATTTATTAGCAGTTGTGTTATACACAAAAATAGCTTATAATTAAAAAAACAAAAACAATTGTGAATTTTTAGAAAAACTGTCAGCCAGAAAATGCTTGGTTATTTCAGTGACTTGTTTGATCAATGTGGTAACTGCATAGCGTTATGGTCTTTTTTCTTCTGTTTTCTGAATAAAGTTGTTAATTCGTATTCACACCATAAATAATCACCTGTTTGCATTCTCTGCATACGTGCAAGCACTACAAAGCCAAAGATTTTTTTTTAAAAATCGTGGTAAAACATCAACATGCAGTTTTACGATGGTAAAATCCACCCGCATTAGTCAGTGGAGAAAGTGTTAACGACGCGACCAAAGCCTGCTTACAAACTGATCTGTCTGTATTCATCCGCGAGCTCCAACTCAAACAATATTGCAGAAAAAGCATGACAATTCATTCGTACGAATATTTTTAATGCTAATAATTTCACATTTTTTAGGCAGTGTTACACTATAGCATGTCTTTATTGTTAATATACTTAGTGGTTAAAATGATTAATAGTGTGTGTTATTTCTGCATTACGAATGTTTTCTCTCTTTTCAAAAATCTTCCTGAAAAAAAATCGTATTGGTTTGGTTTTGAGGAGCGTTAGAAACAGGTGGTGTATGGAGGTGGGGGGGGGACCAAACTGTAACGAATGTCTTACTTCACTTCTTCGTGGCGCTTTCGTTACGTATTTCAAGCCAAATCCGTCAAACTTTCCGAAACTCATCACAAACCTGTTCAAACACTGATTCCGTGTGGCTAGCATTAACACACGTTTCCTCCAATAATGAATGTCCTTCTCTCTCCCCCCCCCCCCTACTCTACAACAATAGCCTATCGTATCGTTCAATGGCTAGGCCAGGTTAGCCCAGCTGTGACGCTGACGTTTACAATGAAAAGTAAACTGCAAATCCTGAGTAATTCGTCTCATTGTCGTCAGTGAGAAATTTGGTACAGAATCATATTCGTTTACGGCACGTGTCACTTTTCAACAGTAGCAATGTCGTCATTTCGACAAAAATCATGAACTTTTTCCGAATTTCTGAAAACGTAAATTCGTCGCATTTTTACGTGTGCGTGTCCGCGCATCGCAGCAAGGCTGTCGATTGAATAACGGTTGTGATCGTACAGTGTTTTTGCACCTTCAATTAATGCACAGTTTACGGTTCGACAACATCGTGATATCAACAGCATTATTGCAGCCAAACCTACATGTCAGCTTTACGTAAAACTCTTCATTGATATTTTTTCTTCCTCCACAGATCGGTGCGTTATGCATTGTTCTTATTTCGTTTGCATGGCGCAGTCAAACACTCAACACTTACTTTGAACTTGGTTCTGCAACGATAGACAGAAGCTTTGAACACGCCGCCCACCAATCGTTTTTCTTTTGTAAATCCACGAATAGATTTCTTTGATCATGTTGGCGCGGTTGATTGCAGACATTCATTATGGTTTGCTTTTGGGAACTCGAAAGGCACCTGTAGAAGCCATCGCTTGTGCTGTTGTTGGCATCGCCGCCATCTTGAAACTATTTCCGTTTGGAAGACAAGTGGCTGTCAAAGTTTGAGATCTGCTGAAAAATGCTAATCGGCTAATTTTTGGTGCTTCATGAAAATTATGTATGGCCAAATACCGTACCTGAATAGTTTCTGAGAGCGTTTCACCCCTAAAACGTTTTGGTTGATGCTGGAAAAACACGAACTACGTTAAGCCTACCGTTGTAATCCAATTTCAGCACAGGCGTGAAACGGCTCTATCGCATCGCTAACTCTTTCTCCACTGACTAATGTGGGTGGATTTTACCATAGTAGACAATTTTTTCAAGGACTTAAAACGCACAGTATTCCAAGTGTTTCCAAGTATTCCAAGTATTCCAAGTGTTTCCAAGTATTCCAAGTGTATATAAGTGTTTTCTTCCCTTTTGCGATTAATAAAAACAAAGGTATTTATTTTCCACGTTACATTTCCATTCCACCCAATGCCCTTACATTACCGAGGGAGGTGTTTGATGACATTTTATTATTTCTTTTTGCCTTTTTTCCGGTTGGTATCAAATTAGTCTGACAGTAGGTTTTGTATAGCCAATCATCCCATTTTTTTGGCTCTACACCTCGTTTGGTGCATGACGTTACATGAATTTAAATAAAATACTAGAGGAAGCCCGTGCTACCCACGGCTGGTGTTAGATGCACTATTTCCAATATTCTGGATGTTTCAGCAAATTTTAGTTTCTTTACTCCCATTTTCGCGCTCATTGGCTAAGAAACACTTTCATGGAATTAAGTTTCTTCAATCCAATTTTTGCGCACACTGGCTGACATATGCTGATTTTCGTTCGCTTCGCCCATTCAATCGGCGCATCTCATTGCTAGAATCACTGGATGCACCGTTTTAAAATTTGACATGCTCAAGCATCGTTCCCAGGCAAAATGCAGCCCAGACCTGTTTTCCCGTTTTTCCCGTTTGCCGTCCAGACCTGGGCGGTCAGTAATGGTTTCCGGTTTTCTCCGGACAAGACTGTGTGCGTCTACTTTTGCCGCCAACGAACACTGCACCCAAATCCTTGCCTGTACTTGGGACAGCCCAAATTCCTGTTGTCCCACAGGCACGTTTCCAGGGTCTGGTGTTCGATTCCAGGTTATCTTGGCTTCCAGACTTGCGTCAACTTAAAGACAGGGTTTTGCGGGCGCTTAACATCTTGCGGGTTCTGTCGGGCACTTCATAGGGTGCTGATCGCACTACCGAGCCCTTGTCTGCAGCAGACTTGATTATGCATGCATGGTCTATGGTTCGGCTAGTGACTCGACTCTCCAGATGTTGGACACTGTGCATCACAGTGGCCTGCGATTGGCGACTGGGGCACTTCGAACATCTCCAATGGTCAACCTCTTATTAAGGCCTCGGAGCCACCTTTGGCTATTCGTCGGCGTCAGCTTGCCATTCAGTTCGCTGTGCGGGTGTGTGCTTGTGTAATCCAGTCCTGCTTGGTCCATGGTTGTTGGGCCAGACTTGCGGGTTGGTAGACTCAGAGTGGTTAAGGGTGGTATCCGTGATAGGCTCTGGCAGTCCTGTCAGGAAACAGCCTTTGAAAAACTCTGCGTCTTGAGGCTTGGGGGATGCTAGTGGCCCCTTGGCTTGTCCCAAATGGCATTTTCATTTTTGCTCTGGCGTCTCTCCCGAAGGGTTCCACTCTACCAGCAAGGTACTTGCAAGAGTTCTGGCTGCTGTGTTCTCAGTACGCTGGTTATCAGCAGCTGTTTACTGATGGGTCCAAGTCCGACGTTAGCGTGGCGTGTGCTTGTGTGTGTAAGGTAGTAACTGTTGCCTATCGCCTTTCATCAAGCTATTCTGTGTTCTCTGCAGAGCTTTTGGATCTCGGTTTGGTGGTGGAATGGATCCTTGACCTTCAGAGCACGTATTTCATCATCTTTAGCGATTCCATGGGTGACCTGCAGTCCTTGCCGAACTACACTCCTCGAAACCCCTTGACAGAACTTGTCCAAGCTTTGCTTTCCCGCTTGCCTGGCCAGCGGAAAAACGTGCTTTTCCCCATGTTGGGATAGGTGGAAATAAGCAACTTATTCTGTCGCGAAAGGGGCCCTTTCTGGCCCTCTCAGAAGGGATCTCAGCCTTGTTCCCTCAGACACCTTTCCAACTCTGCGTCTGAGGTTACACGCTTTTTGGAAACCTTGTGGGACAGACAGGACGGTAATAAATTACGAGCTTTTAACAGCACTGTCGAGGAATAGCACTCGGTATGTCGCCGCATTCACCGTGAAGAGGTTGTGTTGGACCGTTTGTGCATTGGTAACACCTGACCTACTCACTGTTTCCTTTTGCAGGGGGTTGACTCTACTGAATGTTATTGGTGGCGACGGTCACTTACGGTCCTGCATTTCCTTGTAGATTGTCGCCATCTTGATGGTGTTCGTCGTCGTTTACATCTTCCGCATGACACTGCGCATCAATTGGGCGATAAGTTTGTCCTCCTGTCTGGTGTTTTTTAATTTTTGCAGGAGGTACAGATCTATGGCAAGATTTAGTTTAGGGGTTTGAATGATTTCTCTGTAATGTGTGGTGCAGCGGCAACCCGGACCACTACACTGTGACTGAGGCTGGTGCTAATGACTAAGCTGTCGACACGCCATTAAGCCTCGATTCCCCCCCCCCCCCGTTTGCCCGGAGCTCTGCTCTGGGAGCCTTTATCTGGCGAATTAAAAAAAGCCATAGCATCGTTTCCAGGTGCTAATTTCATTTTACCCATCAACAATCAACGGTTTGGATGATCGTTTTCAATCCTTAGCACGTCCACCAGGAATTGTTAGGCACCGTAGTAAAGACATTACACGTGCACAAAAACAATGAGAAGCAGTTAAAGTGATTGTCCGGCCTTTTAGCCTACCTTTTTTGTTACCGGCTCATTTCGTATCAGCTAAGCCGGGATCCAGAATTATTATGTAGATACACAAATCGCTGTAAATTATAGAAGGAAATAGGAAAATAAGCCTAACAGCTAAAATCATACACCAGAAATTACATAGTGCAGTAAGCCACCTTTATGCACTTATGTTTCTTCAGAGTGGCATGACCCGGGTTCGAACTGGCAACCCAATTCGTTCCTACTGGAGGACCAGCCATAGCAATAAAGCCGCTATGTGATCTGGGGACGTATTGGATTGCTAGTTTGAATTCGGTTCATGTCGCTCCAACGAAACGTAATTGCGTAATGGTGGTTTACTGTACTTTGTTACTTTTAGTGTATGATTCCGCTGTTTGGCTTATTTCCCTTATTCATTTACGTTACAAATTTAGTAGCTCTCAAAGTCAAAACATATAAATTGCTAACCAGAAAACGACCGTTTCATCAATGCATACCTCCGCATTTCCCCTATCCCCCAACACCGTGTAAGAAAAAGGTTCTTTCTTCCGTTCTTTCTCCCCCCCCCCCCCCCCC
>JAHWFP010153544.1:0-29617 GCA_023313725.1 Lithobius niger | reverse complement strand
GAAGAAGTGTTCAGTCCCCTCCCTATCTCCGTGACCATTTGCTACGGAGCGTAGCAAAATGCTTACGAAACTTTACAATCCAAGTGCAAACTTCCGATAACCTTTATACAGGAATTTGATAGTGACATATACGATTCAGTGCCTTCAGGTGCTGTTTTGTGCCTGGATGACGTCGCCCACCAAATAAAATCCGATGTCCTGAACGACGCGTGGGTAAAGGGAGGTCATCATCGTAACTTAACTCAAATTTTAATATGTCACAACATGTATCAGAAAAATTTGCGTATTGTAAGCCTCAATACGCATTACATGTATTTATTCAAAAACGCATGTGACGTCGGGAAAATACGTCATCTTTCAGTCCAGATGGGATACTCACCCACCTTTCTTGTTAGCGTATATAAGACGGCAACA
Organism: Lithobius niger; assembly: GCA_023313725.1. Classification (NCBI taxonomy): domain Eukaryota; kingdom Metazoa; phylum Arthropoda; class Chilopoda; order Lithobiomorpha; family Lithobiidae; genus Lithobius; species Lithobius niger. The sequence goes on along the minus strand of JAHWFP010153544.1, from coordinate 29,203 downwards.
ATGGATAGGGGAAGTTATTTGTTAGTAGATCTCAGAGCCGACACACTGGACAACCTTCGTTTCAGAGGAGATTTGTTCAAAACGCCTCTAATTATTTACATGCCGAAGTAATGTCTAAACAACCGGTTAAAGACTACCTACCCATCCTCGTGCTGCTATCGTCTAAAAAAGTAAAGCCGCACGTGAAAAAAACTTTGTTGTCATGCGCTAATATCCAAGATATTCTCTGTGTCATCGCTCTAAATTTATTAAAGGGCCACATTCCACTTTCGCAAGGCTTGAAATCGAGGCTGAAACGTTACAAGAAAACTTTGCTCGCAATTTCAACTAAAAACTGTTCTCGTGTAAAAAAGACTAAACACATAGCTAAACTTCAAACCGGCGGTTTTCTACCGTTTTTAGCACCCATTTTAGGCGCCGTCGCAGCACCTTTAATAGACGCAGTGAGTGGAATATTTGCCAGATAAACTAAACTAACCTAAACAAACTATGTTTCGACGCATGCAACTAGTGCCTATCTTGGACGAGGCTGCCTCGTTCGCTGCGGCTGCCAGTGGTGGACCACCAACCATCGCCTAGGGCCCCAACGTCTTGACAAAATCTCCGTACGTCCGTCCACTGGGTAATCTTGACGTTGCCATGTGCGAGGTGTTAGCCAACATTGACGATTTTTCCAAAGCAAAACTGTACACCCAGACTCTGCAACGTTTTTTAGACGCCAACGAGAAATACGTGACGGAGCCTTTACGCGTGTTAATGTCTTCCGTGGGAGGGGTGACCACACCGGCCGGCACACCCTCCATTCCACCCGCATCATCACCGTCATCTCCGAGCTCTACATCCGTATTGCCAGGCAGCACACCGAAGAGTATTTCGCCCGTTTCCGCTGCCGCGGCTGCGGCAGCAAAAATGGCCCCCCACCCCCTCCTCCGTTGCAGGGGCGCGCGCAGCGTGCAGGGGGGCAGCAGCGAGCGCGGTAGAGCCGCAGCAGCAGCCGTCGTTGTATGACTGGGACAAAGGTGCGATCGGAGACGTCGACACAGGCATGGACAAGCTTACTGTCCCTCGTATCCCATACAACGAGCCCACTAAGAAGGACAGTAATCAATTCTGGGTACCGGATAAGTACCGCAGCCGTATAAGGAAATATCTGGAAGAAAACAAAGTACTTTATGACTCTATGGGTCAGGTAATAGATCATGAAACTGGATTTGTGATCCCTGGATCCAACGTCGTGCAACTAATTCACGGTCAATCTCGGACAATAAGTCGTTTCGGACAAAGATGTCGACAGAACCCGGATGGTTGTATATGACGTCAATGATCCCGAGGCGGAGTTATTTACGACGTTCGAGCGGTACATTATTACCCCCACCACCTCCTCTGCCTCGCGCAGTTGCTTCATCCTCCTCCGGCGACAATGATGCGGCGCTCGGCGCTCATGGTGGGCGGAGGTCGGCGAGCCGCAAACGCCAATTATCCTGGTCAAGCGAGTTTTTTTAATGATCTATTAAATCGTCTTTATTATACACCTGCCGACCCAGCCAGTCTGGGTGGAGTGAGGCGGCTGTATAAGCGTGCCAAAGCTATTGATTCTCGAATTACTCTCGCCGACGTGGGAAAATGGCTGTAGGCTGAAGAAACTTACTCACTGTTTAGACCAGTCACTTGACGGTTTCACCGTAATAGGATCATGCTGAGTGGTCCTAACGACACATTATCTGCCGATTTAGCGGACGTAACGAATCTCGCGGCGTTTAATGACAATTTCAATTTTTTGTTGGTGGTAATAAATGCCTTCAGTACATTTGTTTGGGTTAAGCCGATTAAAAGAAAGGACGCACTCTCCGTCTCATCGGCTCGCAGAGAAATTTTCTTGGATCCCAGGGCCTCTAGGGTTATATTCTTCACTAGTGACTCAGGCGGTGAGTTCCAAAACAGAGCGGTTTGACAGTTGCTTAGGCAGCATGACATCAAACAGTATTCTACGTGCAACGAAGAAATCAAGGCAAGCATAAGTGAACGCGTAATTCGTTCCATACGCGAGATGATTTCGCGTTATTTACACAAAAACAATACCCAGAGGTTTATCGATGCCTTACAAGACATTGTTGATTCGTATAACAACTCTTACCATCGCAGTATTAAAATGAAGCCGACCGATGTAACCGAGGCTAATTCTGGTCAGGTTTACGTTATTCTTTACAGTGAGGGGTTCCGAACCGCTGATCCTGTGAGAATGGGTTTGAAGACGCACATTTTCACTCGTGGCTGCCGTCCAAAATAGACTCAAGAAATTGTCTACGTGAGCGAGGAAAACACCAAACATCCCATTAAGACGTATACGGTTAAAGATTGGCTGGGTGAGCCGATTCTAGGGATGTTTTATAAGCAGGAATTGCAGAAAGTCGTAGAGCCTACAACTTATAAGATCGAAACTGTGCTTAGGACTCGTAGAAAAAGGGGTGGAGGGACCGAGTATTTGGTTAAATGGCAAGGTTATCCAAATTCCATGAACACTTCGGTGTCTGACCTGGAGCAGTTAAGATGAGTGAGGATATTTTTTTAACCCTCCCTAGTAACTCTTCCATGGACCTATTTCCGTATAATACGCTTCAAAAATACACCACTCGATTGTCAACACCCTTAAATCTATTCCGTGACTACGAAGTTGCATTATGCGAAATTTCGTTTCCCAACAATATAAATCAGGACATGGCAATTGTTTTAAAAAGCGCCAACGAAGAAGTGAGGTTATTGGAATACGGCTTCACCAAAAGGAAGGAGAGATTGTTGGAGGGAGGCCATTTAACTCCTATTGAGAGTATGACTATTTTGCCTTCTACTAAAGGAACTAAACGGTACTCGAGTTACAAAGAGTTGATGAATCGTATTAATCTCGACATTCAAGACCTTAAGAAGGAATTGCCGGATGGTGACCACATGAAAACTTCCGAGGACCCGTGCATCTTGTACGACGAAAGCACTCACACTTTTAATATACGTAATTACGAAGGTGAAGAAAGTTACGTCAGGCTTTATTTAGGCCCTAAATTAGCTTCTCGTTTCGGCTTTCAAAAATTTGAAATGTTACCAGATGTCGTGGAGCACTCCGTTGAAACTTTAGTGCCCGTATTGAAAACTACTAATACTCCAGTGGACAGCATCTATGTCTATACCGACCCTATCCAAGCTAATCACGTGGGTGACTACAAAGTGCCTTTATTGAGGATCGTGCCGGTTCGTGGTCAACCGGGGGAAGTTTGCAGCCTCGAATTTAACAAGATTGTATTATTTTCCTATTCAAAAAGAATCATTTCAATTTATTGAAATTTTTCTGGCCGATGATGCGGGTAGGCGTATAGAATTTGGTGATTATGGAAGGACCGTTGTGGTGTTACCTCTTCGTAAAAGACGGCCTTTGGTAGACTATAAGTAAGCTAGTGCTCCCCCCTCCCTCGCATACGTCATTCGTACATCATGAGAGGAACGTGTCCTTACACTCAGTACTATCAAGAGCAGGCGGGGGGAGGGATACCCGTAAATTACGGTCGTCACAGATCTCAGACAGGAAACGGCCTTGGTTCAATTTTATCTAGCTTGGGCAGAATGGCTATGCCCTTTTTGAAGGGGATAGGCAGTTTTTTGGGATGAAGGGCTCTCTCTACTGGCGTCGGTATAGGCTCTGATGTGTTGGGAGGCAAGTCGTGGAAGGATGCTTCGCGTGACAGATTTACGGAAGCTGGTCGCGATGTCATGAGCGAAGTTGGAAGAAGATTGCAACAACGTGGTAGTGGTCGAAAACGGAAAAGAAAAGCATCTAAAACTAAAACTAATATTGCAAAAAACGAAGAAAGAAAACGTCAAAGCCTAAAACCGTCCTCGATTAAGCCTGCCTATATAACTGCCTACCCTTCTCCCTTCAGTGTCATTTTACGTCAGGTGGGTCAACATGGCGTACCTTCACCCAAATTCCTGCGAGTGTCTGCTGAACAACTTAGATTTGTTCAGTGTCAACCGCGTTCAGTTATCGGTCCAGAAAACTAAGATGGTGGAGTATCGACCAGTGGCAACTATAGGTACTAATCAAGTGATCGATTTCCTGGTTCCGCCTTCTGATGATTACATCGATATCTCGAACACGTTAATTTACATGCGAGTTAAAGTTGTCAAATCCGGCGATGGGTCGGCTTATACAGCTGCTGAAAGTCTACTGATGGGACCCGTTGATTTACTGTTACACGCCATGTTTTCTCAAGTCGACATCAGCTTGAACGGTAAATTGGCTACTGGTATCAACGACCATTACGGGTACAAGGCGTTCATGAAAACCGTCTTAAGTTATGGTGATGAAGCGAAAAAAAACTCAGTTGAAATCCTCGCTCTTTGCACCCTATTCAACTCGTCAAGCTAGAGCTGCGCGAGGGGCTGAAATTGATCTCATAGGACGAGTCAACCACGATTTGGTGAACCAGTCGCGACTTATACTAAATAATACTGCACTTAAATTTTGGTTCGTGCCTCAACGTGCAGAATTCTGTATGTATTTAAACGCTGATGGAGTGACTGCAGCTCTCACACCCATCATCGTTCCCATGGATGCTGCGCTCTACGTACATAAGGTGACCCCATCCCCCTCCATCTTAGTAGCTCACGCCAGAACGTTCAGTACAGTTTCGTTGGCGAAATATCCTTACAGAAAAACTGATTTCAAGAGTCACACTTTGCTGCAAGGCACACGCAGCTTTTAATGGCGTTTATGCCAATGACCCATTTTTCTTCGAACATTTTAATTTAACTTCATTGGCGTTGTCCGTCGACGGTATGACTCACAATTCAAAGCTTCTGACTTGTGATTTCACTAATAATAAATATGTGCAAGCTTACATGTCGCTGTACGAAGGACTAGGAATACAGTACAACAATACTGGTGTGGCTATTTCTTACGCATATTACAAGTCGAGTGGGAGGACCTTATCTGTTTCGATTTAACCGCAGATTCTAATTCAAATGATTCTACTCACGTGTCTTTAGTTAACAATGGTATTGTCCGTATAGACTTAAAATTCTCTGAAGACTTGGCTCAAAACGTTACCGTTGTGTTTTTGGGGAAAAAGAAGCTTTGCTGGAAATTGACGAAAAGCGCAACGTACTCTCTACAGAATGAATACGAGAGAAATAGACGATATCTTGCGTCCATTGTGTAGTGATTTTCTAGGTGTGTTCCCCTCCAACCATATTCCAAATGGGAGGGGCTGGTCAGTAATTAATCTCGACAAGTGTGACAAACCAGGGAGTTATTGGGTGGTTTTAGGTGATTGTGAATTTTTTGATAGCTTCGGACTGTTACCTCTTACGAGTACTTTGCTGGAACATTTAAAAAAGATGTGTAATGGAAATAAGTGGTGGTACAATACTATAAAACTTCAAGATTTTAATACAAAAACTTGTGGTCATTTTTGTATTTATTACATCTTAAAACGTTGCGAAGGGGCTTCCCCTCTTCAGATAGTTGATTTTTTAAGTGTTAAACCTGATGTAGAACGATTTGTTTACGATTATGTTAATAATCTCGTAGTGTAATTGTTTATTTTTATGTTAAATAAATTTGTATAATTTTTATTTATTGTGTGTTTTTCTTTTTATGTTCTCCAGGTGTACTGATGTTCACGTGTGGGCAGTGCAGACGGACGTACAGGACGAGGGCGCACCTGGCACGTCACACGAGGGCTTTCCACGACCGTAATCACGTTTGTGATGTGTGTCATCGGTCCTTTGCCAACGCCATCAACCTGAGACGTCACTCGAGGCTGCACCTCGTCACGTGCCCCATCTGTCGGCACACATTTTCGACGCACTATGCGTTCTGCATCACAGCATTGAGGCTCACACCACCCGACCACCGGAGCCGTACTTCAAAAGGTATACGTACACGTTATCCAGCGATACGCGTGACGTTCGTGACTATTTGGAGAATGTGAGATGTCACCTTTTAACTTTGTTCTCTTCTCTACTCGGACAGATGGGTCAGTTTAAATTTCTACTCTGCATCAGCGTCGTTTTAGAATAACTACGGTTTGATGGGGAAACTGAACGCATGCCCATCTATTTGTGCAGTGGTGCTCATCAATTGTTGTCTTCTGAATTTATTGATGATGAATTGCTCAGTGCGATCGGTAAAATTCTCGATCAATTTGACTCTTTTCAGAAGCATGGGTCGGGGTGGGTGGTTTTTAGGATTGACAGTTGTGACGTTCACGTTGGTAGGTTCGTCCCTTTAAGCTGTGGGAGTGGAAATGTAAGACTTGACAAATTTTTGCAAGATAAGCACGCAGTAGTGAACGTTTTATGCGACGACAATAAGTGTTTCGTGTACAGTGTCCTGGCTGGGTTGTATCCTGCGAATGATCACATCAATAGAGTAATCCATTATCGTAAATACATGTCTTGGTTAGATTTGAGCGGGTTTTCCTTTCCTACACCTGTAAGTGACATTGAAAAATTTGAATCTCTGAATAACTTGTGTATTTTGTTGTATGGGTACGAGAACAAAAATGTTTTTCCCATTTATTTGAGCAAACGAACCAATTGTCGGGAAGTCAAACTATTGTTGGTTAATGGTAATCATTATTGTTGGATTAAACATTTCAATAGATTAGTGCATACAAACGATCAGAAATATGTATGTCACTATTGTTTCTCGTACTTCCGTTCCAATACCGCTTTGGTTGACCATCTTAGTTTGTGCAGGACTTTTGCTCCTCAACTAATTAAGATGCCTACTGAGAAACCGTTCATGGAGTTTACGAGGTACGGCCAGCAATTGCCAGTTTCGTACGTGATGTACCTCGATTTTGAGTCGGTACTGTCTAAAATAAGTTTGTGTAAGCCAGATCCTTCTTCCTCGTATACCCACAGAACGAGTTTGCACCAACCGAGTGGTTACGCTTACGTTGTTGTTGCCCACGATGGTAGCGTTTTCGCACATCGGGTGTTTCGAGGTGAAAATTGCATGGAAGATTTTTTTTCTCATTTAGAAATAGTTTATGAAGAGATCAAAGTCATTAAAGGGGGAATGCGTGCTTTGGTACCTGATCATGCTTGGTTGTTGGACTATGCTAGCGAAACCCATTGTCATATTTGTGGTAACTTGTTCGGTGTTGGTGACATCAGGGTACGGGACCATTGTCATTTGAGCGGTAAATATAGAGGTGCGGCTCACAATTCATGTAATTTACAGTACAGGTTTAAAGATTTTCTGCCAATTTTCTGTCACTGTTTAAAGTCATATGATGGGCATCTGGTTGTAAAAAGCCTGTCTTATTTTAAAGATAAGAACATTTCTGTCATTCCGCAAAATACTGAAAGGTTCACCTCGATACAAGTTGGAAATTATAGATTTTTAAACAGTTTTCAGTTCTTGTCCGCTTCGTTGAGCACTTTGGTTGGTACCTTTACTGATTTTCCTATCATGAGGAAAATCTTTCCAGATACTCACGCTTTGTTAACCAGGTAGGGTGTTTATCCTTATACGTATTGTGATTCGTTTTCAAGATTTAATGAGACTCGGCTGCCTCCTAAGGAAGCCTTTTATTCAGATTTAACTAATACTCACATTAGCGACGGTGAGTATTCGTACGCTAATACGGTTTGGAGAGAAACAAATTGTCAGACGCTAGGTCAGTACCACGACATGTACGTTTTGGCTGATACGGCTCTTTTGGCTGACGTGTTCAAACAGTTTAGGACTCTTAGTTTGAAACAGTACAATTTAGATCCTTGTCATTTTTACACCCTCCCTGGTCTGAGTTGGACAGCGGCGTTTAAAATTACTGGTGAGCGATTGGAGTTGTTGACGAATGTTACAATGTACAATTATTTTACTGCAGCCATACGAGGTGGTGTCAGTATAATCTCTAAACGGTGCGCCCGTGCTAACAATCCTTTGGTATCAAATTATGATCCCGATGTTGAACACAGTTACATAGATGCTAATAATTTGTACGGCTTTTGTTTGAGCATGCCGTTACCTTATTCACATTTTGTATGGCTTACAGAACAGAAGCTCGCTTCGCTTGATTTGACTTCTTTGCCTCCTTGCATACTTAAGGTTGATCTCGAATATCCGGATGATTTGCACGATTCTCACATTGACTACCCTTTGGCTCCGGAACATATCGCGATAACTGAAGATATGTTGGCTCCCTTTAACAAGGAACAAGCTGCTAAACAAGGACCTTATGTTCCAGGTCAAAAATTAGTACCTCATTTGATGGAACGTAAGGAGTACATTTGCTATTACAAGAATTTGATGTATTACGTTTCGAAGGGGCTTAAAGTCACTAAAATTCATTCTGGCATTAAATTCACAGAGAAAGCGTAGTTGGCCCCATACATCTCTTTTAACAGCATGAAACGAAAAGAGGCAAAGAGTGAATTTGAGCGGTCTTTCTACAAATTGGCAAATAATTCTATCTTTGGTAAGGCTATTGAGAACGTACGGCGGTACATAAATGTGACACTAAGTACTAGCGTGAAAAAGTCTCTCAAATTGATGAGCAAGCCTACGGTTGAGTATTTCGTTATTTTGGACGATAACTTTATGCTTTTCATAATGCGTAAACAAGCTGTGACTTTCAATAAACCTGTTTTTTTAGGCTGTACAGTTTTGGAGTTGAGTAAATTAGTCATGTACTCCCACCACTACGACTACATGTTGGAAAAGTACGGTAAGAATTGAAGATTGTTGGGAAGTGACACAGATAGTTTTTTTTTACGAAATCAAAACTGAAGATGTGTACGCCGACATGGGTCAATCTTTGCATCTTTTTGACACTAGCTCCTACCCAACTAGTCATCCATTGTATTGTATCGATAACAAGGTTAAACCTGGAGTTTTCAAGGATGAGTGCAATTCGTTGCCCATAGAGTCGTTCATTGGTTTGAAAAGTAAGATGTATTGTTAGACTTGTAACAATAGTGACAAGAAAGTGGGGAAGGGGGTGCAGAAATCTGTGTTACAGGGTACTGTTACACGTGATCATTACAATAGATGTCTACGTGATCATGAGTATTTCAGTTTTGAGCAGTCTAGTATCGGGTCCTATCTCCACGAAGTTTACAGCATTGTTCAAAATAAATTGGCTTTATCCGTGACCGACACGAAAAGGTTCGTTAATTGTACAGGATTGGATTCTGTTGCGTACGGTCATTGTACATTACGACACAAACAATAAGTATTTTTATTTTTCTGGAGTGTGACAATTATGACTACTTTCGTTACAACCTTTTTCGTCATGCTCCGACTTAAAAATATTTTTTGTTTGTGATTTTTGTTTATTTTACAGGCTTTTGTACTGTTTGTAATTTTTGTTTATTTTACATGCTGTTGTGCATATACTTTTGTCTGTAATCAATGGTGGGTGTTGTATGTTATTGGCTGGTTTTGGCATTTTGTATTTTATTGGTTGTAGTTTTTAGTCTTATTAAATGCTGCATATGAAAGCTTGTCTCCCGTGTCTTACTTTCATTTGGTTGTTAGTCTTTGTTGGTAATGGATCTACACGATGATGAGGTAGCTGACGATGGGGATTTAACTAAGATTGAACAGGCTATTTATTGAGCAGTACCTGAAACATACAGGTTTTATATTTCACATCAACTAACACGTATAAAATCCTGTAAGGATATACTAGGATGGACTAAAAACCGTGAGCTTATTTTTAATGGTAAAGTTGTTACTGGGAGCGATATTGTTGAACTAATGGTACGTTTCTGGTTGTCAAACAAAAGGAAGCCCAAGCCAATAGGTTTTGACGAGTTACTGGTTGGATTGTGCAAAATTGACCCGGCTTTTTTCGTTAGACATCGAACGTGATCACCTATATGAACGGATGTTGTTGGTGACTCGATTCATTTGTTGCGCTGCTTTTATCATGGACGGTTATCGGCTGTTGCTCGATGCTGTGAAACATCCTTGGTTTTTAAAGACATTCTTGTTACTGTTTTTATTGTTTAATTCTGTACTATTGACTTTGGATATTGTACGTATGTCCCAACAGACGAATGAAGAACATCTATTTGTATCCTCCGTTTGTTTCACTAAAGATGTTATGAACTGTAAAACTGAAAGTTTTATCACATCAGATTTCCTTTTGTTTTCTTCATGTGATAGTACTAGCGTGTTTGCTTACATGGATCGAAATGGTACGTTCCTCCCTTTTCCACATGATGAATTTGAAAACATGTACATACATGCCAAGTCCATACTTGCGATGTAATTTGTTTGTGTGTCTGTGGAGTCGTCACTTGTGTGCTCCACAATGGCAGCCATCAATTTCATGTCAATATGTTAACCCTACCAAGATACCCCTTTAACTACTAATAGGCTCTTCCATAATTATATATTGTATTAAGTTGCATCACATGACTTCCTGTTATAATTGTATTTAAAGAGAAGTAAACAGGAAGTTCGCTGTCTTATCAGCTGTAGCCTACACTCTGGTAGTCCGTGTGTTTATTACCCTTGGTGCCCACGCTGGGCTAAGGTGTGTCCCCGCCCAGGACACCACAGTTGGCGACGAGTCCGGTACCTTTGGTAATCTTTAAAAACTTACGCTTAAACTGATAGGTCTTCAACCACATCTTTGCTCCATATTTGTGGTAAGTTGCAAATTTTTTTCATTTTGGCAATGAAAATTAGTGCTCTGAATTCCTATCAGAGTTTAAACTTTTTCAAACAGTGTTATTTTGACGTGGTAGTGCTGTGTGGTACGAAATGATAATAGTTAAATTTAGTACCTTAACAACTAGAACCGAAGTGGGCAATTGGATTTATTATGGTTAATTTTACCTTGGCAGTGTTCTAGAGCGACGCACTGGCGTGTCCGCACAGGCAGTACTATAAACCTGAAGGTTCGAAAAATGCGCTGCTAAATTAACCCTTGTAAATTCGATTGTGCCATTGCCCATATTCGGGCTAGTGTGTGCCGGTGTAAAATTTAACACCGTAGGTTTATGCTCAAACTTAGTGAAATCTGGTCTGTGCTGAGGCTTAGGCCAGAAGTGTTGTTTTGTAAAACGTTGCAAATGGTGAACGTAAAACATTTTTTCAAAGCCTAGTCCCTTTAAATTTAACTTGTAGGCAGTTAATTTATACAACTAGGTAGGCTACAGTCAAGCTTGATTTATTTCTGTGTTTAAATAAGTGACCGGTAGTCTTGAGTGCTCCAGTTTAATCCTTGCATGTTAAACAGGATTGTAATTAAATTTAATTAAATTTAATTTTGTAGGCTTATGCCAAAGACGGGTGTCTGTAGCAAACCACCTGTAACTGCTAAAATTAGCAGTGAAACTGAAAATAATTCAGTAGTGAACGCAAGCGTTAATGAAACTAGTTCTAATTTAAATCTAAATTTTGAATCTAGTGATAGTGAAGACGACGTCAACATGGGTTCGTCTAAAACCGCTGGTTTGTTTTCGGAATTCGATTGCGAGTCTGACACATGGGAGAAATACTCCAGCCGAATTCGTTACTTTTTTTTAGCTAAAGAAATACCAGCAACCAAGCAAGTTAATTTTCTAATGGCATCTGTGGGCCAGAAAATGTTTGATAGAATTCTTAATATCCTCTCACCTGATTTGCCCGACTCATTAACATTTGATGAGCTCGTTAAAAAAGTTTTAGACGACATTGAGCCAGTGCCCTCAGTGGTATCTGAGCGTGTTAAATTCTTTAGAAGATCGCAAAAATCAGATGAGAGTATCGGGGAATATTTAGCTGCCTTAAAGCTAATGACGAAGTATTGTGACTTCGCAAAAATTAAAGACATTAACAGCGAAATGATTAGGGATCGCCTAATTGGGGGGATCCAATCTGAAGTCATTCAACGCGAGTTGTTGAAGCAGACCCTGGATTTAAAGGCTACAACATCCTTAGCTTTATCCTTAGAATCTGCTGAAACAGACCAAAGCGTTTTGAGAAGCCATTCTAAAGCTGTTAACTACGTAGCTAAAAAATCGGGCAAAACATCAAGTAGGCCTAAATCCACTAAGGATTTCATTTGCTATTGTTGCGGCAAAAATGGCCACGTGAAAACACGTTGTAAATATCGAGACTATACTTGTGGCCGTTGCCACACTGTCGGCCATTTAAAAGTCGTGTGCCGAAAAGCTAGTCATTCGAATAGAGCTTTAAAATCACTCGACCACCCTAAAGCAAGTTCTAGCGCAAATTTTAAGGCTAGGCCGAACACTAAACAAAAGTATAGCTACAAAAAACGCGTCAACAAACTCGAACGCGATAGCGAAAGTGATAGTGAAGAAGGCCAGGATGTTGGAGCCAAAAATTCAGAGTCTGGTTCCGGGTCTGATAACGATTCAGACAACGACTATCTTGTACTGAAAAATAATACTCTTGGACTGAGTCAGGCTGCGGACCAGATTTCAATTCCCCTCCAAACCAACAAAATAATAGTAGTAGTTAATTCTATGAAAATCCATAAATGGAAAATGCCAGTCTGCCTAAATGGTGTCAAGCTAGAAATGGAACTTGATTCCGGGGCAGATGCATCCATTATCCCTATTGAGTGGCATCAAAAATATTTTGCGGACTGTCCTTTAAAACTCAGTCCGTACTCGATACACTCATACACTGACGGAATTGAGAACACGATTTACACTGTAAGTCTGAAGGTTGAAGTTCAAGGTCAAATCGAACATTTGGATGCTTTAGTTTCAAAACTATATAAACCTGCATTAATGGGAAAGGATTGGCTTTCTATTTTTCGAGTTAATTTCCATCCTTTTTACGACCTACAAACGAAAGTGAAACCTAAGAAAAGTGTTAAGAAAATTAAAACTAGCATTACGCCAGTTGACACTTCCGAAATAGTGAAGGGTTTCCCGGAGTTATTTTCTGAAGGCATGGGTAAGTTTAAGAATTTTAAAGCCAAAATTCATTTAAAACCTGATGCCAAGCCTGTGTACAGTCGTGTAAGACCGGTTCCGTTAGCACTCAAAGAAAAGGTTAACCAAGAAATTCGTAGATTGGTTGGCCTTGGAATTCTAGAGCCTGTGGAAACTTCTCAGTGGTCTACGCCGATCGTCATAGTTCACAAAGCGGATGGTCAAATCCGAGTGATTGGTGATTATAAAACCACCGTGAACCCTCAACTCGAAGTCGACCACTATCCAGTTCCCACGGCCGCAGAATTATTCAGTGAATTAGCAGGCAGTGACACTTTTTCCCTTATCGATCTTAAGGATGCATTTCTGCAAATTGAACTCGACAAAGAGTCACAAGAAGCTTTGACAATAAATACACCCCTGGGTTTGTTTAGATGGCTTCGCGTACCCCTGGGCCTGGCGTCCAGTCCTGGAATTTTCCAGAGGGTAATGACTCAAGTCACCAGTAAAATCCCCAAATGTCTCCCGTTTTATGATGACATCCTGGTGAGCGGGAAGGGGGGTGAGCATGACGAATCGTTAAATAAACTGTTAAATGCTTTACAAGATGCAGGAGCCAAACTTAGGATCGAGAAGTGCAAACTGTCGCGGCCTGAATTAAAATATTTAGGCCACATGATAAATGCAGAAGGCCTGCATACACTCCCTGAGGTTATCGAAGCAGTCACAAACGCTCCTAACCCAACATGTATTCAAGAGCTACAGAGCTTTCTGGGTTTTGTAAACCATTACTCAAAATATCTACCGAATCTCGCTCATATTCTGTCACCAGTAACACGTTTGTTAAGCCCAAGTGTGAAGTGGGTTTGGGGGGCAGAATGCGACCAAGCCGTGAGTAAAGTAAAAGAATTATTTCTTAAATCAAAAGTTCTGGTTCATTACGATCCGAAATTAAAGCTCAAGCTCGTTTGTGACGGCTCACCCTACGGAATTGGCGCGTGCCTGATGCATGTCATGAAAAACGGTGAATCACGGCCGATAGCTTTCGCTTCACGTAAACTCACTCAAGCGGAAAGAGGCTACTCGCATTTTGACCGGGAAGCGCTCAGCGTGGCTTGGGGAGTGAAACGGTTTCATGAATACGTTTATGGTCAGCGATTCATACTGCAGTCTGATCAGAAGGCTTTAGTTTGGATTTTTGGCCCTAAAAAAGGAATACCGCAGATGGCAGCCGCCAGGGTTCAGCGTTGGGCAGTGATGCTTAATGCTTACGATTACGAATTCGAACACATTCCCGGTAAACTTAATTTGACGGCAGACGCTTTATCGCGCCTTCCCCTCCCAAATACCGAGGAATTCGAGAAAGCAGAAGAGCAGTACAATATCCTTGCTTTAGAAACTATTTCTAATCTTCCCGTTTTAAACGAGACACTCGTTCTTGAAAGTAAACGTGATAAAATCCTATCAAAAGTTTATCGTTATGTGAACCATGGTTGGCCTGACAAATGCGACATTCCCGATCTGTTACCGTACTTCACACGTCGTGCTGAAATCTCTGTCGAAAACGAAACCTTATTTTGGGGGTATAGAGTCCTGGTGCCGACGGCCTTGCGGAGACAAATCTTGAAAGATCTACACAGTGCTCACTTAGGCATAGTTAAATTGAAAAGCTTAGCTAGACAAAAAGTCTGGTGGCCTAAGATTGACTCTGACATTGAAAATAAAGTCAAATCATGCCAAAATTGTCAAGAGTATAAAGATACTCAAACGTCAGGTCCTAAGCATACGTGGGAACATCCACTAAAACCAAACAATCGCTTACACGCTGATTTTTTGGGGCCGATGGACAATTACATGTTTTTCATTCTTGTAGACGCACATTCAAAAATTCCTTTTGTGCATAAAATGAAGTCAACAACGTCCGCGCGTGTCATTGACGTTTTAAACAATCATATAGCTTTGTATGGTTTAATGGACAGCTTAGTTACCGACAATGCTGCCCAATTTTTGTCCGCAGAATTCCAAATTTGGTTAAAATCCAACGGAATTAGGCACATGACCGGGCCAAGTTTTGCGCCTTGGACCAACGGTTTGGCTGAGGTATACGTCCGTAATTTCAAGAGAGTCTACAAGGCCGCACGGCGACAGGGGTCTACTATTCAAGAGAGTATAAATTCTTACTTGTTATCAGCACGAATCACTATCTCCGCTACCACGCAAGCAACACCCGGAAAATTATATTTTAACCGAGAATTAAAGTCTCGGCTGGATTTATTGTTTCCTGACCCTATTGCAGCCGTACGCCGTAAACAATTAAAACAAGTACAGAGCACCCACCATCGTGAGTTGAAAACGTATCAAATAGGTGAAAAGGTTTGGTATCGTGACTTTTCAACGACAAATGATAGGCTATGGTCAGTCGGTATGGTTAACCAAAAATGTGAAAATCAGTCCTATACTATCGTTGATACTAATGGTAATACGATTCGCAAACATCGCGAACAGCTAAGGTTACATACCGCAGAAAATGATTATCCAGAACAGCCTCCAAACGCACTTGTTTCGACGGCGAAAAGCAGTAATTCTTTCGTGAATAATAATGAGCAACATCACTCAAATTTCAAACGCATGTCTTTTGGCGGCAAACAACGTGAAAAGCCAAGTTTCGCTGACGTAGTTCCTGAGCGTCGATCGCTCGGCCAATCCAGAAAGTCAATTTCTGTTACTGAGGGAAAAATTCCACCAATCCAACAGCTTGAAAAATCACCTGAGAATTTACATCGCAAGTCACCAGGTGGCAGGAAATCTCCAGCGAAATTACCCCACACACACGAAGTGGACGAGTCTGCTAACGTAAATAACCAATCACCTTTGGCTACTACCAGCGCCCCTCTTGAAGGAAATTCTAAGCCAGAAAGGTCGCAATCTCCATCGATTATTACGTCACCATCCACTAAGCAATCACCACCGAAGCCAGGTCATGCTAACAAAAAAGCGAAACCGAATCCCAATAAACGCAAAGTTGTGCTATCACCAACACAGGTTGATATTGCAGCGCAACTTCAAAATGCTCAACGTTCAAAGAGACTGCGTAGAGCTCCAGACAAGCTCAATTTGTAGTTTTTTTTTTGCAAAATTACCATTTGGCTACAACTTCTTCGTTTTTTTTGTTGTAATCCGTTATATGTGAATTAAATGATAGTTCTTTTTAAACTGTAGCGAGTAACGCTAAAACGTTTTGTCCCCTAGTTGTTCGTGCAGAGAATCGGCTCTGTTAATTTTAAAAATGTCCACCTTTAAAATTAGGTAAAAATGTAAGTGTATTTTGTTGTTCGTGTGAAAAATTGATTTCACGATTTTATCCTCTTTGTATCTTTTTTGTCTTTTCATGTACATAAATACTTCCGACATCGGAACAAAAAATTGCTTGGAGCCGCAATTCCCACTCCGGTGAAGCCTAATCCAGATGTTTGTCCCCAGCAACGCTGTAGCGTTTCAGCTGCAGAAATAGTTGCTGCAAAAAGAATATTAACCAAAAAAGGCTACGAAAATTAAAACAACATTGAAATTTATTGTAAAATTGATCCAGAAAGCAAAACAGAAATTTAAAACTGGCAAGTTTTCAGCCAGTTTATTAATGTTTAATTTTTTGCTTAATCATGTACATCTTCAGTTCTTTATTTTTGTAAAACAGCTTTCAAAAATAGTGTTTAGTTTTTCCTCGAAAGCGAAAAATTATGTATCTTTCTTTAAAAATAGGTAGTGCACTAAAAAATACATCTTGCCTTCGTAATCATGATTTTATTTCCAGCTAGGCTTAGATTATTTTTTTTTCTGTTTTTTTTTCGCTCGCTGCATTGTGGAGTCGTCACTTGTGTGCTCCACAATGGCAGCCATCAATTTCATGTCAATATGTTAACCCTACCAAGATACCCCTTTAACTACTAATAGGCTCTTCCATAATTATATATTGTATTAAGTTGCATCACATGACTTCCTGTTATAATTGTATTTAAAGAGAAGTAAACAGGAAGTTCGCTGTCTTATCAGCTGTAGCCTACACTCTGGTAGTCCGTGTGTTTATTACCATTGGTGCCCACGCTGGGCTAAGGTGTGTCCCCGCCCAGGACACCACAGTGTCGATGAATAAAGCAGTTGTAGTGTGAATGGTTGTAGTGTGAATGGTTTCCTTGTATATTTCTTTTCTGATACTCTGATACTTTCAAATGTCTCAGCCACTTCGAGTAGTTTCTTGGGTTTTCAATATGTAAGGGGGGTAAAGAAGGGTAAATACAGTCAGGAAGGTAATTGAGGGTAAAGAGGGTAAAGCCATGAAAATGTGACGTCATTTCTGGGCGAAAAAATGCGTTTTTTGACGTCATTTCCCGTTTTTGACGTCATTTCCGGTTTGTGACGTCATTTATTCAATATGGCGGATCCAATATGATGGACCGGAAATGGCTGTAGTACGTACACCTTCTTAGGCCGGAAATGACGTCAAAAACCGGAAATTTGACGTAAAAAAAAATGACGTCACAAACCGGAAATGATGTCACGATCCAAGATGGGGCCGAACCGGAAGTGGCGTACCTAGTACATGTTTGCTACTACTCTAGTGGCTAATCATACCTGGGACTTAGTGGACCTACCACCAGGTGCACACTGCATAGGAAGTAAATGGGTCCTAAAGATTAAGAAGAATGCGTCAGGGGGAGTAGAGCGTTATAAGGCAAGACTGGTAGCGAAGAGCTATGCACAAAAATATGGCGTCGAATATTTCGAGACTTACAGTCCAACTGCCAGCCTACCCACTACACGACTCCTCGTCACAGCAGTGGTACTTAAAGGCTACAACACAGACCAATTTGATATTCAATCCGCATATCTTAATGGATTTTTGGGAGACCAGGAGCAAATTTTTATGCGTCAGCCAGAAGGATTTGAGGTACCGGGGTTTGAAGAGAAGTCTGCCGCATCATTTAATAATAATAATAACAATATTTGTTGCGATAGCAACGGGCCTGCCAAGGACCAAGAGGTCACTAACAGCCAGCCACAATTACATTTTCATTTGTGTACAGTGTACAAAAAATGGCCAAGGAATGGTGATGGTAAGAGGTTTGGGGACACGAATGCCTTACCACCAAGGTTAGACCTGAAATGAAGGTAATATTATCCAACGATGTGAACAAAATACCAAGTGATAGGATGATGGAAAACTAGAGACGATAAATGGGACGTTACCTGGTCCGCGTGCCAAACCCAAGCTATCTTCCCAAAACCATTTTGCTGGATTGAACAGAAAAACCATGGGTGACACATCCAACAGAGCACCATTAACAGATCATAATGTGACTTTCAGAAACCTCACATGTATCCTTTTGAATGCTCGGAGCCTAGTAACAAATTTAGCAGCTTTTCACCTTCTTTTGTCGAATGATCAGTATGACATTATTTTTGTCTCGGAAACCTGGCTTAACTCAACAGTAACAGATGCAATGATAATAAATGGCCACCCCTACGACTTGATTAGAAGAGATAGGAGATCCAGGGCGGGTGGGATTGCTGTAATCTTCAGAAAGGGACTGTGTGTTGGTGTTAACTTGATTGCTGGTGAGGCTGAGGCAATGACGGTTCAACTAATGCCATCTAAACTAAATTTCATTGTTTGTTATATTCCGAAAAGTGAAAGTGAAGATCATATTGAGAAAATGGGTGCTTTTATAAGTTCTGCAGTAGTCTCGGATCATACATATATAGCACTTGGTGACCTTAATTTATCAACTGTCGATTGGACAGTGAATTCAACGCCCCATCGGCTTCATTATAAATTCCTAAATTTAATCTCGAGTTGCGGGTTTACCCAATTGGTTACAAAACCTACTAGAGATTTGAACATCCTAGATATTATCTTAACAGACGACACCCGTGCTGTTTTTGACGTAGATGTTGAAGCAGGGCTAGGCTTGAGTGACCATAATATGGTTTCGTTCAAAATTCATCAAAAATTATCTATTGTCAATTGTCATCCTAGACAACATATAAATTTCACTCAACTGCGCACCAAGTTAAGCCAACTTGACTGGGAAAACGAACTTTATTCTTTTATACAGGTTAACGATGCATGGGATTACTTCATAAATTTAATTCGTAATTTGACAAATGATTGCACTAGAGCATCAAAAAAGACAAATAAAAAGCATGCTGAGTAATCTAAAGAACTCGAAAAACTTTCACGAAAAAAGTTGAAGGCCTGGCATCGATATACTTCTAATCGTTCCATTGAAAATAAACTGAAATACAACGAGTGCAGATGGAATTACTCTAATTGTGTAAAGGATTTACATTATTTAACGGAAAAAAAAACGCTTGAGGAAGGAAGCCTTCCTGCACTTTTTCGTTTCTACCGCCACAAAACAAAATCATCTCGAACAATTCCTCCCTTTAGGGTTAATGGTGTGCTAATTAATGATGCTAAAGAGAAAGCGACGGCACTAAATTTCGAATTTTCCAAGAACGGGGTCACCGATAATGATCAACAACCACCCACAATAACACTTAATACTTACTAAATCACTGAAACCTGTTCGAGTGTTGTCTTCTCACTTGGAAATATTATTACTATCTTGGGTCTTCTTAAACCAAGTCACGTAATTGGACCAGAGGGCTTTTCTGCATTTTTTTACAAACAAATTTGCAACCAAATTGCACTCCCCCTGAAAATAATTTTCTTTCTATCGTTTTCTACAGGTCTTTTACCATTCAACTGGTCAACAGCTAATGTTGTACAGATTTTCAAAAAGGGCAACCCAGCAGACCCAAAATATTATCGGCCAATATCACTAACCTCTGTGCCATGTAAAGTCATGGAATCAATTGTTCTTAGGGCAATGATGCATCATATTAACCGGTTTAATATTTTAAATAATGATCAGTTTGGGTTTCGGGAAGGCCGTTCTACAGTTCACCAACTACTAATAGCACTTGATAAATGGACTGAGGCACGGGACCTAGGTATTAACACAGACATTATTTTATTTGATTTCAAAAAAGCCTTTGATTCTGTGGTCCATGCAAAATTGTTACATAAACTAACATTTTTCAAATTCGAAGGAGAATTACTGAGATGGATAAAAGCCTTCATTAGTGGCCGTTCGCAAAGAGTGGTTATCGATTCTGTTTTATCCGATGAAACAAAAGTAATTAGTGGTGTCCCGCAGGGATCAGTTCTTGGCCCTTTACTGTTTATCCTCTATTTGAATGACCTAACTTGTAACAATAACACAGTAAATCATGAAAAATATGCTGACGATCTCAAGTTGTACTCGCCCATTATTACCGAATCTGATTGCCAACTACTCCAGCATGAAATAAATAATGTGGAATCCTGGGCAGAAAAATGGCAGCTACCACTCTCAAATGAGAAATGTTTGAGTTTCTGCGTGGGCAAAGCTTCTAACCCTCACGACTACACCATTAACATGAAAAGCATGAAAACTAAAACATGTATCAAAGATCTGGGAATTTGGTTCCAGCCAGACCTTAAATTCTCTACACTGTAACTATATTGCTATGTTGGCAAATCGTAGATCGTCTATTGTACAACGTCGTTTCACCTCCGGCAAATTAAACACGAAACTTTGGGCATATAAAGTATACGTTCGCCCTCTCCTAGAGTATGCATGCCAGGTGTGGTCACCAAGCCTATTAAAAGATATCGATCATATTGAGTCAGTTCAGAGACGTTTTACTAAATCACTACCGGGATTGAAAAGTAAAACCTATAAACAACGTTTGGAACTTTTACAATTAGATTCACTCGAACTGCGTATACTTAAGGCTGACTTAATTCTCACTTACAAAATCTTACATAATATGCTAGCTCTTGATCTTCCTTTCTTTGAAATAAACACTGACACACGAACTAGGGGACATAAATAAAAACTAATTATTCCCAAGTTTAATCTAAACTGTAGAAAATCTTTTTTCTTGTTGTTTTTTTTGTTGAATGAACGGTGTTTGAAAACTCATCTGCACTGCCCCGAATTTTGTAATTAGACATTGTTATTAGATTTATTTTTATTACACAGAAAACCTGTTTTTAAATTAGTTTTTAAATTAGTTTGTTCTCTTCATCTTGACGATGTATCCATTGGTACTGATGTTACTTCGTCAATCTCCGGCAAGTCGTTAGTGGTTTAATGGATGATCGTTTCTGTCGATTTGCTTCTTGAGGGCAAATGAAACTTATTATTATATATTTTTTATTAATTTTTTTAAGTGTTGACAAATCCTACTATCTGGGTGCTTTAGTTTTTAGTATTCACCGTAGCATATCTGGCATTTTTTTTAGCATTGACTTTACTTTTTAATTGTACAGCTTCTTTTTGGGCCTTTTTACACTTTGCACACCCTTCCCATGTCCTGCATGTTTGGCGATCCCATCGGGGACCTTTGAGTCCCTGGCAGGTCTAACCTTGGTGGTAAGGCATTCGTGTCCCCAAACCTCTTACCATCACCATTCCTTGGCCATTTTTTGTACACTGTACATAAATGAAAATGTAATTGTGGCTGGCTTTTAGTGACCTCTTGGTCCTTGCTAGGCCCATTGCTATCGCAACAAATACTGTTATTATTATTATTATTAGAAGCCTTTACGGACTAAAACAAGGTGGCTGCCAATGGAATATTCGCTTTGCACAGGAAATGACAAAGCACGGCATGTATATATTGCATAGATGCAAAACAGATGCTTGCGTTTTTGTCATCATCGAAGGTGACGGAATATGTATCCTCGTTGTGTATGTTGATGACACAATTGCCTTGACGTTGACATCGAAGATGCAAGCACTAGCCAAGAAGATCTTGACTTCGAGTTTTAAAATCAGGCCGCTGGGGTCGATTAACTTCCTACTAGGAATAAAGTTCTTCAGAACATATTCAGGAGATCTAGCATTGAATCAGACTCACTACACTGACAAAGTACTCGAGAGTTTCAAGATGGATGAGTCATGTGCCGTGGTCACACCAGCTGTACTCAGCCCAGGAACTACAATCAGGAAAGGAGAAGATTCCTCTGTGGGAACGTGTAGGCCTCTCCTACATAGCCAATGGAACGAGACCAGATATCTTGTATGCAGTAAACACTTTGGCGCAGCATGCAACAGCTCCCAAGCCAGACGACTGGCAAGCAGCCGAGCGCATTCTCCGCTACCTGAAAAGAACCCGAGAATATAGCCTTGTGGTAGATCCAGACGACAGTGGACTCAAGGTCTATGCTGATGCAAGTCATGCTAGCAATCTGGACCATAGAAGATCAACGACAGGAATCGTCGTGACGTATGGAGGGGTACCGTTCTTATGGAAGTCAAACCTTCAAAGGTCCGTAAGTCTGTCGTCCATGGAATCCGAGTACAAAGCCATAAGCCAACCTGTACAGGAAAGCCTGTGGACACAGGAACTGCTTCAGGAAACAGGATTGTTGAAGCCTGAAGATGTGACAGCAGTACCAGTCTACACGGACTCGCAAAGCAGCAGAGGACATACTGTGAGTTATGTTGAACGTTCAAGGACTAAGCACATAGACATTCTCTATCACCATGCAAGAGAGAAGGTGGATGCAGGACGAATTAGTGTCCACTACGTGCCAACCCAGAACAATATAGCCGACTGCTTGACGAAGCCGCAAACTGGTATGCGTCAAATGCATTTGACTAATCTACTTCATGTCCGCTTCGTCTACTAGGTACTGGTGTCAAGGGGGAGTTTGTTGGAGACAGAAGAGCACTCTTAAGGCCCACTGTGGTAGCAGCCAGCAGTGGCCAATAGTTCAGTGCCAGGATGTGGAAACATCTGCACATGGGCAGATGTTCACAACCAGAATTTTGAACCTGCTGCTAGGGAAGTGACGTTTTTCCTCCTGGAGGTTACTTCCTCACTAGCTGCCGACCGAGAAGGTTGGCCTAACTTTTAGACTAAATAATTACAATGTAAATAATGTAACCCTTAACGTTTTGTGTTCCTGAGACGGGAATAAATCCCTTGTTTACTTTGGTAATGTCTTGCAATTACTTTTTAGGGCAATGGGTAACATTCACGATCCCTTTCTAGGGCCTCTATCACAAAGCCAGAGTGTAGCGTGAGGTGTAGTGCGGAGCACAAGGCGGAGAGTAGTGTGGTTCGAGAATTGAGGTGGAGTATTACAACAGCAACCATCATGGATTGGTGCTAGAGAAGAAATATCCAACGATTCCTGGTCCGTAGGTAACTGGGGAACTTTCGTGAGTCTTGAGACGGAGGATTGGCACGCGGTAGGTGCTGGGCAAACCAACTGAAGGCGGATCGTGCTGTGGAGTGATGAAATAACAACCGCCCAGGACGGAGGTAGTCGAAACAGGAAGAACTGGATCACGTCGTCCGTGTTTAAATATGATGGAGGCTGGACAGTAGGATGCGCAGTGGTTAGCGACGCTGATGGATAATTGCAAATTCTTTTATAGCAACTAGAAATAGTTCCTGTTCGGAAGGTGCCAACTCCGAGTGTTGACCAGGATAGGGAACTTGAATATAAGCCCTGAAGTGGAAGAAAGGTGCGCAGGCCTTGTGCACAGAGGATGCAAACGCCAAAGCGAGGAGAACGATAGCAGGATCGTTAAAAGGTAGCATCAACAAGACAACAGGTGGTGGTACGACGCTCATCCCTGTTGTCAAATAATATACTTACCAACGTGAGTGACAACTGTGGAAAAGAAAGCAGGTCGTAGGTGCGGCCACTGAAGCGGACTGGAAGAGGATCAGCCAGACAGGCAGCACGTTATGACGGCGTAGAGGAGTAGCCGCCGTCCAGTTACCAATGTCCGCCGGTATAGATGGATGGCAATGTGTCCCTTCTCCCATCCTCTCTGCTAGAAGCGGAGTGCTAGGGCCGAAGGGCCTTGATGGAAGGAAAGAGATCGGATCGGTGTCGCCTGGCAGTGCTAGACGTAACTGCAGCAATTCCGAGAAGGAGGTGGATAGGAACGATGTCTCCCCCCCAAGCGGAGTGCTGGGGTCGGAAGGGCTTGATAGACGCAAAGGGAATGAAGCAAGCGCCGTTCGCCGATAGCGGATGGAACCGCAGCGTCTTCAGAAAGAGGGCGGCCTGTCATTCCCTTCCCTCGCTATAAGCGAAGCGTCGGGGTTGGAACGGACCGGCGCCGTCCCGGTCCTAGTCAGCAGATGTTTGTAAAAAATGGGACCGCCAATTGGCGCCAGTGAATGGCCGGGGAAAGCCATGATCCCCCAAGGTAGAGGGTCGACAGAAGCGCAGCGTCTGTCGAAGTGAGGAGTAGTACGGATTGTGAGGAGGACCGGAGAGCCCATGTGGAGCGTAGAGGCAGGGAGAGCTGAAGAGCAACCATGCACGGCAATTGCCCTAGGAGAAAGATGGTTGCTGATCCGCTGCGCATTGCTTAGTGTATAGGCTAGCCCGTTCCGGATTACGAGCCCAGTAGGGAAGACAACTTTCTAGGGGAATTAAATGCTCAAAAGGGGAAACTGCTATAAATCAGGTAATGTAGATTTTCGTCGGCAATAAAAAATGGGTTAAGGGGATCTTGAAAATAGATCTTTAGGCAGAATTGGGGATGGGGAGGCATAACCTGTACTTAGCTGAAAACGGTGAGGAGAACTTGAAAACTGGCTGTGTCTGGACTCCAAGGATTGATCAAAAAGCAGCATTAATCATGGAATGTGAAGATTTTGCTATAATTGTTGCTGCTCACTTATCAACTCTATCCATTGACAAGAATTGAGCTCTTTTGTGTTCCCTGTTTAGAGATAAACTGATCTTGCTTAAGAATAACTGCGGTGTTAGTTTATTGAGAACCTCACCAAGCATTTCCCCTTTACGTAAATAATGCTCATTTGTGCTAATGGGTGCCCTAAGGACGTAGATTTGTCTACACAAGCTAACTTTTAACGTCAATTTCCTCATGATGTTGAAAAGAGTTGATAATTCAAGAAAGTTTATCGTGGTTTTGATGCCAATATGGCAGCACAAAAAAAAAATGTTTCTGTGTTAGGTCATGAGCCAGTAAGCAAGAAAGCATCTCCGACACGTTGCTGGTGGTTACAACAAGCCACTGACAGGAGGTCATGCACTTGCAACAGTGATACGTACACTCAGCACTGCTTTAACAGCTCACCCGGAACCCTGAAATTCCGGATTACCTTGACCATTAATCGTCAAACATTGTAATAATGGCATTTTAGACCTGAACATGCGGCCACAAACTGCACCACATTGCTTGACGGCGTATGGGTCGATTCGAGCAAAGCTCAGCATCTTCGGCACCAAAAATTGTGCCTGTACTTCAGGATTCATTATGTAACGCTTGTGAATGGCAGAGTTGCATTATTCTACTTCACATTTTTTTGTGAACAGCTGGCCATGATTTAGCATGAGCAACCCTGTTTCACCATACTATGGGTGGGTACAGCTCGAGAAAATTCGACACCTGTGCCAGGGCAGGGTCGGTCAAAGCCAGTGTTGCCTGTCCCTTGCTTAACAGGTGGCATATTATACTTATAATGGCTACCACCATCATCTTCTGCTCTATCATGAGAACGTCGGTTCATAGCTCACCACTTCTGGATACATATCTTCTGGCCATTCTCTACTACGAAAATCCAACACAGCTCACCTTTGTCCAGTAGTCTGCGGTGTGCACACACTGCGTCCATCAACGCTTGGACCAATGCCTGAAAATTCCTGAAGGGCCTCGAACACAGCCTGTTCACAATAATGCTGCTCAGCAACAACTTTCCCTCCCAACCTCCCCATAATCCTCATCTTCAGTAGACTCCAACACGTTCCGTAGACTTCAGCACGTTCTGTAGACTTTGACTACTACTTTGCAGACGACCTATCTCAAAACCCATGTGAAAAATTACATAAACTAGGAAAACCAAAAATAAACCCACAAAACCCCATCGAACACCAACATTAAAAACCGGGGACAAACAGAAGCAGCAAGCATATGGGAGAGAGCTATGTCATTACGTTTTAGCTAGCTGTGCATTTGTTTGCAGGTCACACGCCAGCAGTTGGTGACGAAAAGCCCAAAAGTAGAACTTGTCAAGAGGCCATGAGAGAGACGACTGCCACATTCAAGATTAGAGGTGGTAGCAAAAGTAGCTAGGAGTTTTGGTGATAGTTCTTAAAATAGTAACCCTTTTTACTTGATAAATCACAGGTAGGTATTAGGAGTTTTGGTGATAGTCCTTAAAATAGTAACCTTTATTACTTGTAGGTAGGTATTAAGAGGAGGCATTCGTGGTGTTCTGCAGCCACGAAGTTCTCTATCAGCGATGCTTAAGTGTAGTATCTGTAAAAAAAGTGCTAAGAAGTACAGACACTTATACAATAACAGTGCACTGTAAAATTGTAGGTCTACTGGTATGGAATCTGTATCTGGGCAGCCTTCGGGTTAGCCAGCCAGCACCCTTGTTCCTCAAAATTAGGGCCTGATAATTTTCTACCAAACATATACCAAACATACAACCGAATCCTCAACACACCTAATACCAAATACCTAATATACAACTGAATAGTTAGAATGACGAACACAGAATAACAAATAATCGGTGCCGGACAGTTGACATATTCGGCCGAATACTTGACCGAATAATCTGCTGATTGATTAAAATGTGTGACTATACTTAATAAGGGTAGACACAGTAGTTGACCAGATTTCCTGATGATAAAACTTGGAGAAACTGAGGTAAAGGTATGCTGCCGAGTTACATAATTTTTAGAATCCAAATTGAATTCTAAAACCATCCACACAGCATCGGAATACTCATTTGCAAGCAGATATATATCGTTCTCTTCACATTTTTAATTTTACCCCCTTCAGGCGCATACTGTAATCGTACTGCCATGCCAGCAGGATGCGACGTGGCTCATTCACGACTTGTCTGCTGCTGTTAGAAATGCGGGGCTGCTAACTCGGCTTCGGCTGGCTGGGCTGCTGGTCTTGAAAGGCACGGGTTGTTGTGGCACCTCCTGAAGGTCCAGGATCTGTGCGTTTTGGTTGATAGTCTGCCCCTCCATCTTCACTTTTTAAAAAACTTCCCCCCTTCGATAAAATGTACAATTCCATATTATGCCTTGCAATAGGCAGTCACCTATAACTTTTCTTATTTCAGGAATGTTGCAAAACAATTCGTCACAAACCAAAAAACCTAAGCTAAACATTTACATCAACAAAATCCTGCAGATTAAAACATTCGGCTGAATACAAACAAATATTAACGCTATTGGGCCGAATACCAAATATTGTTATTCGTCCAAAATAAGTATTCGGCCAAATACCGTTATTCGATGAAAATCAGTATTCAGCCAAACACTTTTCAAAAAGGCAGATATTTGATCCCAACAAACGTGATCACCAAAATATGATATCCACGAATTTTCGACAGCTTTACCAAGTTGATGGTATAACTGCTGCTCATCTGTCTCCATCAAGCACTGCGTTTTAGTCCTTTCTCTGTTTACTGCATCATCATTAATTTTTTTGTTTTGAAAATCGGCGCCTGCCATAGCCTCCCGTATATGTCGCTTGCTCCAATGCCTTTCAAGTTGCACACTAACGTCCCTGCTGACTACGGGACCGTTAATTATTTATCAACTGGGGTGCGCCGGCGAAAATGAGGGGGGTCACGAAAATTTTTATATGGAGAGGAAGGAGGGGCTTAATTTTTTGGAGGTGCTTTCGGGAGAGGGACAGGGTCAAAAAATGAAGCTGCAAGAAAGGACGTGCACATCAAGTTTAAAATGTTAATGTAATAAATTTATTTAACTCAGCACATCTCACAACGTGTTAAAGTAGGCCTAGTACCATTTCGTACACTCATTTCATGAAAATGAAAATTGTAATAAATTTTTTGGGGGGGACCAAAAAATTTTCTCAACACTATAGCAAATGCATAAATGCATTTTTTTAATATTGATGACGACAATTCGCCAGCCTACCACGTTCATAAATAATGAATGGTCCCTAAATCAATGGGACAGTAATTGACTTCTATGCCACTCCTACTCTCTATACATCGAACCATAATGCAAAATGTAATTCTTTACACACCCAACGACCTTCTGATCCCTAACCCTAATTTATTAACTAGAAATCTTGAGTACATCCTTTTGAAGGCACGGAATCTTGTAGCAAACTGATTTTCATGTTCTTTTGTTGGGAGACCCATACGATTTTTATTTATCACAAACATGGCTTACCCATTCTCTTACTGATGCAATGGTGCTTAATGGCCTCACTTATGAGCTAATTCGAAGGGACAGAGGCAGCAGAGCGGGTGGAATCGCGGCAGTCTACAGAAAAGAACCCTGTATTACCACAAGTTTTGTTTCCAACGAGGCTGAGGAAATGGCTCTTCGACTTACATCTTCTAAGAACAACTTTATTGTGTGTTATATTTCTAACGGTTACTGTGAGGACCAAATTGAGAAAATGGCAGCATTTATAAAGTCTGTAACGGTCCCGAACTATTCAAATATTACAGTTGGCGATTAAAATCTGCCATGTGTAGACTAGACAGTTGCTTCCTCACCCGATCGGATACAAAACAAATTCCTTAATCTAATCAAGGATAGCAGCTAAACCTAGTTATTTTTAGAACCTATTAGAGATTCGAACCTTCTTGACGTAATCCTCACCTATGCTGACCATGCTATATTTGATGTGAATGTTATGGCAGAATTGGGCATGAGTGACCAAACAATCTTTCGTTCAAGCTTCACCAGAAGCACACTACTTTAGAGGATAAAGAGGATAACAGTTTGGCTTTGTGCCAGGTCGCTCTGCAGTGCAACAACTGATGATTGCATTAGATAAATGGACCGAGGCATTGGACCTTGGCATTAATATGGATATTATCCTGTTTGACTTTTTAAAAGCTTTCGAATCGGTGGTGCATTCAAAATTACTTTGAATTGTGCATTGAAAATTACTTAAATTGTATGGACTTGATGGCAAATTACTGGAATGGATTGGAGATTTCATTACTGGCCTTACATAAGGAGTGGTGATCGACAGCAAGTTTTCTGATTTAACTAAAGTAATCAGTGGTGTACCACTGCGATCGGTTCTCGGCCCATTCTTGTTCGTACTCTTCCTTAATGATCTGACTTCTAACAACACAACGGTGAAACAATACCTTGTTGGTCTCTCACTGTCCCTCATCGGTCTGACTGTTCCTTGTCGGTCTCTCACTGTCCCTTGCCGGTCTCTCACTGTCC
>JAHWFP010153543.1:0-37633 GCA_023313725.1 Lithobius niger | reverse complement strand
TCTCCCCTCCTTTATTCCCCCATCCTCTCCGAGCCCTCCCCTCTTCTGTCCCTTCCCGACCTCCTACCCATCCTCAGCTTCCCTTTCTCCCCTTTGCAACACGTACTTGAATTTGGATGGGTAGTTGAATTAAATACTGCTCCTCCCCTTCTCCCTCCTCCTTTTGCAACATTTGAAAAAATTTGGTTTGGTCTCCATCCCCAAACCAACAAAAATTACCATTTAGGTTCAGTTAATCCATAATCATAGGCTAAATAGTAACATACGCATTGTACCCCTCCCCCCTCCCCCATTCTCTTTACTTATCGCATCAGAATGCCAAGAGACGGGCTAACATCACTGCCAAATGTACGAAAATTCTGCATTCACCACTCCACCCCCAGTCCCAGTCTATCCCAGTCGCTTCGGTTTGAGCGATCCGTACTGTGTGCGGAAAACAAAAGCCTATCCTTCTTGCCTGACATCATTTAAAGCCCTAACCAGACTGGCTGCTCGCGGCTGCACGCCGACGTAGTATGGTGTAAAAAAGACTTCAATATTCGTCCTTAACGTAACACCAACCACACGATTGCTGTAATGTTGACCTTGTAGGCACGTAGTTACGCATAGCTTCGCACGAAATTTTCTTCTGTCTGGAGAGGCCTTAAGTCTTGCAGCTGAGATAACCGCGCAGACCAAATTGTTCGTCGAGGCAACAACATGCCAGTTTCAACCTGGCAAAAGAATTAATACGTTCGCCCGTTTTCATTATTTCGTTATTCATTTGTTGCGGCACTTGGCCTTGTCCGTCTGGTGCCTCGTTCTCATATCGATTGTGGCATGTCAAAGATCCTGGGTTTTCCGCTTGGATTTCTCCAGCTAAATTGACCCTTTCATCGTCGTGGGCCAGATAACACAGTTTGGGTTCGTGTTATCTGAATACAAACAACCTTGTCTTGTCGTGGGGCAAATAACCCAGTTTGGGGTCGTGCTCCCTGAAAGCAAAGACAAACAATCACCTAATCACCTTCTATTGTCTTGAATGTTTGCTTTATAATGTTAGATTATGACGTCAAAATGCTTATAGATTACTTCCATTAAAGGGTAAATTACAGGTTTACGGAGAATAAGAAGCAATCCACAAGATGAATTTTCGTCACTGAATAACTGGCAGAGTCGGATTAATTTTTGTGTGCCATGTAGCTTTACGCAGATTTTGCCTACCCAGCCTCAGCCCCAGCCGTCCCCCTCCCCAAAAAAGTAAGGAAAATTACAGAACGAAAGAATGCCCGAGGTCCATTAGTATCCCATACTCAGTGCTTTGGCTGTCAGTTGATCTGGCCATGGTTGCTCAAATTTGCTGCTACTGGTTGCTGGCCGTCGATGTTTCATGGCTGCTGGAAGCCAAGATTTGTCACGTGGGCAACAGACTGGCTGCTGGTTTCCCGAGTTGACTCCTGCTTTGTTTGGCTCCCCAATTTGCGCCGGGCCTTATTAGTGCGGACTTCTTTGCAAGGTAGCAATGATAATTAGCCACGTGCTCCACAGTGATTGTTGCTGTCCACTTTGAAACAATTTAGTTCAGCTCTAAAGGGCCGTGTCCAGGAAATAAATAAGCTATTCTATCGTGTCTAGCTGCCAATTTTGAGGCCAGACAAAAATTAAGAGCGCAGCTTAGTTTGATTTAAAACATACGCGTCTAGCAGAACACCAATTCTTTCATTTTAACCATCAACAATCAACGGTTTAGACGAAATTGTTAGGCTCCGTAGCAAAGACATAACACGTGCACGAAGAATGAAAAACGATTAAAGTGATTGTTACTTACTTACTTGCTCTTATGAGTTCAACCTTATTATATAGACTAGAGAAAGCCCGTGCTATGCACGGCTGGTCTGGGATCCACCGTGTGCAACAGTGGCACGGTTTGGTTGCTCATGTGTATGTCCTTGTTTCACAGAATTAAGTTTCTTCAACCAAAATTTCGTGCACACTGGCCCACAAACGCTTTCATCAAATTAAGTTTGTTCAGTCCAATTTTTGCTCGCACTGGCTAACAAATGCTGATTTTCGTTCACTTCGTTCACTCAATTAGCGCATCCCGTGACGCAAGTAAGTGGATGCACCGTTTTAAAAATTGGCACATTGATGCATTTACCAGTATGGTTGTATGCCAAAATATTGCGCTGGGTAATAATGTTGTATTGCTTGCTGAAGTTAATTGTACGGACGGGTGGTATTGAAATCTTTAGCCTGGCGGCTTTTAACATTTTTGTTTTGTGGGAGAGACAGAAAGCAAATCGCCCGGCTAAACAATGCCTCATTATTGTTTTATTTATTTATTTAACACTTTACTTTTTGTTTTGTTTTTACTTAGACAGGTCTTATTGTTGTCGGCCAGTCTTCAAGAGTCATGTACTATTTGTTAGTGTGTCCCGTGCATCAGGAAGCTCTACAAGAAAGTAGGAGGGAGCATATGACACTCCAGGTGTTGTTACAGAGTAGTGATAGGCGCATGTGCATCAAGATTTGGTCTGCAGTAGCAGTCTTTGTGAAAGCCACGAAAGTGCAGCTGTGAACTGTCTAAGCTGGGGCTCTAATGTGAAGTAACGTTGTAGAAGGATGGACGATGTACCGGTTCGGGGTGTATAGATGGTGTAACGGTAGCTGATGTATACACGGTGTAGTATGTTTTTGTACTTAGACCAAGGGTGGGCGCATGGCCAAGGGCCGGGGCCCCAATAAAATATTTAATTCCGCAAGATAGCAATGATAAACCTCGTGCTCCGCAGTAAGGGCACGTTTATGCAACAACTCGCTTTTGCATTCTCGCAGCTAGAAGCTAGAAATCACCTCAAATTCCAACATGGCGGCGGTTTTATGTCTGCCGCCTCGCAACGAAAACAGCAAATAACGTGAGTTCAGAAGCGTTTGGGAAAATTGTTTCGTCATGAGGAATTCTTTATATTATTAGCATGGATTATAAGACTGCAAGTATTTACTCAAACGATGTCGGATTTAGCTAATCCATTTAGGGTTGTTACCATGGCAATGCCACCTTTGCCATTGCAATTGAGTTCTAGCTGCGAGAATGCAAAGGCGAGTCGCTGCGTAAACGCGCCCTAATTGTTGCTGTCCAGTTTATAAACAATTCAGCTCAGCTCTGAAAGCCCGCATTTACGAAATAAGTAAGCCATTCCATCGTGTTTAGGTGCCAATTTCGAGGCTAGAACAACGTGGCTTAGTTTGATTCGAAACTCTATGCCTTTAGCTGAAACACGGATTCTTTCATTTGACCCATCAACAATCAACGGTTTGTTGGGCGAACTTGTTAGGCACCGCAGCTAAGCCATAACATGTGCGCGAAGAATGAAAAGCAATTAAAGTGATTGTTACTTACTTACTCTTATGAATTCAGCCGTATTATGTAGATACCAGATTCTGTATAATGATACAGCCTAAAGAAAGTAACAAAGTGTGGTTGCGTCAACCGACTGACCTTAGGTTTTCCTCCCGACCCTAATTTTGTGTTCTCTTTCGGCCTATTTTGTTTGTGGTTTCCCGTTTCGCCTTTTTCACCAAAAATTAAGCTCTGATTAACATTTAACAAAAGGGGAATTCCCGTTTCGCCGAATTTCACCAAAAACGTAACATTGGAGAAGTTACAGAAGCATTACTACTTAGAAGGAATTTGTAATTATATAAATTTTCTTATGTTTAGCCGCAGCGAGCGTGGCAGCACGAGCGAGGCAGGCAATTTGGAAAAAAAAACATTTTCCGAAACGGGAATTCCCTCTTGCCGAAAATTAAGACACTGATTAAAATTCGGCAAAACGAGATTCGGCGAAACGGATACACACAATTTTGTTATGCTATCGTCAGTTGGGGGATAATCCTCTTCATGCATTAGTCAAATTTTATCGACTAGTTATCGAAACTTGAAAAATGCATAAAATTAGATTTAAATAGACTATTGCTTAAAAAGAACAAAAAAAAGAATGCTCCTACCGACCAACTCTTGTTTTAATTTCACTCGTACGTATAACCTAACTTTTCTGTCCCTTTAGGCCTAACGTAATATGAACGATATAAAAACTGCACAGTACCAATTGTGAACTTTGAAGCAGAGACACAGTTTAATAAAACACCAACACTTGCATGTTCTATAGCTACAATGTAGAGATGTAATTAAATCGAAGGTTTTTTTTTTGTATACAAGTTCAAGCAACTTATGATATCTTAAGACACGATATCTTCGCTCGTACGTTGGCTACTCAATATTATTTCACAATCTTACTCACTGTGCACAGAGGACGGTTCAGTGAGTTGGAATTTTTTTGACAGTTGGGGGGGGAGGGGGTAGAGAAGCACAAAAATATTGATACAACACAACACCCTGGGACGGGGGCCCCTAAATACAGAATCGCTTAGGGCTTCAAAGGGTGTTGCCCCTACCTACTAGTAAATTACGAACAACTATATCAGATGGATGTGTGGAGATAATAATAATAATAATAATAATAATAATAATAATAATAATATATAGCTTTAATCATTTATACATGACATGTAGGTACATGGTGGACAAAAGGCACGAATTCTAATGACTCTTGTGTGCAAGCAAAACTTATTAAATTTCACAAAATTGTTATACATGATCTATAAGACTTTAATGCTCACCACTGGATCTGGGGTAGTGCCCGTTGTGACACTCGGGGTCGTATTATCGCTGACTCACTGGACAGCCTTGGCCTCTCGGTGGTCCAAAATGGCACCCCAACGTTCGTCAGAATGTATGGGGGCACGGTCCAGGAATCGGTGTTGGATATGTTCCTGTGCACGAGCAACTTGGCCTCCCATTTTTCGTTTGAGGTCTCTGCGGATTTACGCGGCAGTGACCATTTCCCGGTGGCGCTGTCTTGGGCTGCGGCGGGCAGAAGAGTCTTCGATAGGCCTATGTTCAGTGTTGGTCCAGTGGTCAGTTCCGGTGGTTTTGGCCAGTGGATCCAAAAGTGGGTTAAAAGGAAGAGGTATGGTGGACGGTCTTCTCATGGTAATAATGGTAGACGTAGGAAAGATGCGGTGTGGTGGACTCCAGCATGTACCTTGGCTGTTAGGGAAAGGCGTCGGGCTTGGCAGCGCTTTTTGCGCCTTCGGTCGGACATTAGGTGGTTTGAGTTTCTTGGGGTCACCCAAGAGTCAAGGTTTATTCTTCGTCGGGAGAAGGCGCAGTTCGGGGCCAGACTTTGTGAGCGGGTGTCACAGGGCCTGCCTGTTTCGCAGGTTTGGGCCTTGGTTCGCCCCCAAGACACCCGCCCCATGATTGCGTGGGTTTTCGATAAGGCCGGGGTGGTCCTCCGCGGCCCAAGTATGGCTGAAGAATTCAACGCCAATTTTGCGGAGGTGTACGGCTCCCTGAGAGGTGGTCCCCCTCCAGTGGCTGTCCAGAATGAGCCCGGTGGACAGGACCTACCCCTTGTAATGGGTGAACTCTCCGCCGCCTTGAGCTCTTGCCGGCCTGGGAGTGCTCCTGGGATTGATAGGGTCACTTATGGCGATTTGCAGACTCTTGCGCCAGGGGGCCATGAGGCCCTCTTGGATTTTCTCCAGCATTGCTTCAATGGGGCCCCTGTGCCAAGCTCCTGGCTTTTTTCGGTCCTGACACCAGTACTCGGCAGGGGCAAGGTCCGTACTGCTGTTGCAAGCTATAGGCCTATTGCGCTCCTCTCGTGTGTGCGCAAGGTTTACGAGAGGATCCTTGTAAACAGGTTGGTTTGGCAGGTTGAAGGCTCCGGTAGGTTGTTCAGTGCGCAGTTCGGCTTCCGGAAGAATCGGGGTGCTCAGGATGCTGTGCTGTATCTTGAGTCCGGTATCCGGGAGGCTTGGGTTAACGGTTGTTTTGTAGTCGCTGTATTCTTAGACATTAAGGCCGCCTACAATATGGTTGACATATCGTGGGTGGAGTTTTCCCTTGGAGGTCTGGGTGTCAGTAAGAAGCTGAAGGCGGCTATCTTGGCCTTGCTGGGTAAGCGCTATTTTGCCACCAGGGTCGGGGGTGCCTGGTCGGGTGTACAGTCCACCGATAGGGGCCTCCCTCAGGGCACTGTTTGAGCCCGGCTCTCTTCGCAGTAGCGATTAATGCGGTCCTTGTGGAAATGAGTTCGACAGTCAACGTGGTCGCCTACGCGGATGATGTTGCGGTCTGGCTGGCTGGGACTGATCTTGAGGCAGTTCTTGCAACCTTGGAACTTGCTATCGGCAGATGGTCTCGGGTTCTAGCAGCGAGGGGCCTTCAGTTATCAAGTGCCAAAACGGAGCTAATGATCTTCAGACGTGGGCAAGCCTGGGAAGGTTCACTTGTGGTTGACGGTGTTCCTGTCAAGTCAAAGACTAAGATCCGTTACCTCGGCTTTTGGCTGGACCCTCAGTTCCAGTGGACGCATGATGTGACAGCAGTTAAGGAACAAGTCGCAGCGAGATCGAACGTCTTGAAGTCGCTGGCCGGGAACAGGTCCATTGCTAAGCGTGGTACTTTGGTGTCCTTTTATAGGGTGTACTTGCGTTCCTGTGCTGATTATCACATCCCTGTGTTGGTTAGCTCTAGGCAGGCCATTCAGAAAATTCAGGTAGCTCTGAACGTTGGTCTTCGTGTTGTTTCGGGGTGTCTGCCCTCTACGCCTGTTCTTGACTTGCATGTAGAGACAGGGGAATCTCCAGTTCATCTCCGTGCAAAGGAGCTTCTGACTAGGATATGCCAAAGAGCACTAGCCAGGGGTCAGTCTGACCCTTTGGCCTGTATTCTCTCGGACTATATGGCTTTATCGCAAGGTGCCCGTGACTTGCTTGGGGCTCCAGGTGTTGGGGCCTCCCTCCTCCAGCATGAGGGACTTGTTGGTTTCTCGAGTCCTGTGTTGGTCAGCCCACCAGCCCCTTGGCTCTGGTGCCCGTTTGCTGCGGCAGCCCTAATAGATGAAGGGGCCCTGGTGCACCGGGGGCGGGCATGTCATCTGATCTACTGTGACGCGTCTTTCAACAAAGTTGATCACAGAGGAGGGGTGGGGGTGTGTATTCCTAGCCTGCGCTTGGAGTACCACTACTCACTCACCTACCTCCCGTCTGCTTTTGTTGGCGAGCTGGTAGCCATGTCCGTGGCTCTGGACATTGGGTCCGATCTGTACCTGCCTGTGTTTTGTGTCCTGTCTGACTCGCTAGCGGGTGTGGGGTTCCTACGCCAGTGTTTCCAGTCTTTACAGTGCAGTCACCCGATAGCTTTCGAAATTGGGTGGAAGCTTTTCACTCTCAGCCAGTGTGGTCGGCAGGCTTCGATCAGCTGGGTCAAGGGCCACGCTGGGTGCTTTGGAAATGAACTGGCTGATGGCCTTGCCAAACGGGGTTCCACTGAGGGTGCTAACGAAGTTACTTTCGTTCTGAGCCCAAAAGATCTGCGCCCGGTTGTCAGGGGAATTTTCGTGAGAGAGTGGGCAATTGAGTGGTCTTCAGGGTTGGTAGGCCGCAGTTTGTTTGTGTTACACCCCTCTGTTGTCTGTCCCAGAGCCCTCAACGGCCTCTCCTGTAAAGAGGCAAGTGTGATCTCCAGGTTACGCACTGGGCATGTTCCTCTTCGGGCTCACCTGTTTCGGCTTGGATGGGTGCGGTCGCTTCCTCTTAGAGTGCCCCCACTGGGTGGCGCAGCGGCATTTTTTGCATATTAATGGGATAGACCCTCTAGTCACGGCCCTTGGTGTCACTCCGCATTCTGCTGCTGGTGTTCGTTCTCTGCGCAGGACGATTGGCTTCTGTAATGCAGCCCGGCGTCTAGTGTAACATTTCTGGCTCGTTCCCCTTCCTCGTTCCCCACGCTCCCCTTGGTTCCATTTTGGAGCGTATGTCTACTTAAGGTTTATTAGGGTGAGCAGGTGATAAAGGTTGTGCTGTTTGTTCGGTTTAGGTGTTAAGTAGGTTACGAGTAGTTTTTAAGTTAGAGCGTATGGATTTGTGGGCCTGTAAGCTCTGAAATAAAGTAAAGTAAAGTAAAGTAAGATCCATTACATGTTAATAATGATAATTAACAAAGAAGAAAAGTATTATGAACTTTTTATCAAAAAAACAAATAAAAATCAAAACAATCATTCTTATAAATGTCAAAGACAATACATTACGTACATCTCTATACAAATGTAAACTAAGTTGTTTTAAGCCAAAATTTAATTTCCTTTTCCATGAGTTTATAATTTGTAAGGCATCTGAGTTTGACAGGTATTTTGTTCAGGTAATTTGGTACCATGTATGAATGGCCCCTTTTGCCGTATGAATTTCTCCAAAGTGGTTCACAAACTCATCTATTATTACCTCTAACAGATCTCTCTGTCTCATTCCTATTTTCTGTTTTAAAGTAATTTTTCCTTATTACTTCAAAGCAATGTGATTGATTTACAGTTAAAAAGTTTAAGTGGTTGTAAATATCTTTACTACTTTCTAGTTTTTCATTTTTAAAAAGAATTTTAATGGCCTTGTTAATTACTTTTTGCAACTGTTGAATGATTGATTCTGATGTAGATCCATAGAGGGTAATTCCATATTTCACAGTTGACATAATCAGGGACTCGAAAACCATTTTTTGTTTCTAATATCGAGAACAATTTTCACATTGTAAAGACTTGAAGTATTTTCCTAATTTTTATTGTTAAGTTTTCAATATGGCTGTAGAATTTCCAGTTAGTGTCTATATCAAGACCTAAATATTTGGTCTTGTAAATTCTTTCCATTTTTTTACAACCACAGTTACCCGTTTCAATCTTACAGTTATCTTCACAGATAATAATATCATCTCAAAAACCAAAACTCGTAAAAGGGGCCGCCAAGTTCCGAATGGTTCGGCCCTTCAAAGGAATGATATCAACACACCAAAACATCGCCAAGTTAATCGCACCGCTTAATAATTCGGAGGTTAAATGAAAACTAGAACGTTGCTACTTTCGGTAGCAATGTTTCATTTAACGTCCAAAGTATTATTCGGTGCGATTAAGTTGGCGAATGTTTTGGTGTGTTGATATCACTCTTTTGAAGGGCCGAACCATTCGGAACTTGGCGGCCCCTTTTACCAGTTTTAGTTTTTGATATGATATCACTCCTTTTTTTTAATTGTGTATTGACGCAACTCCACTACCGTGCAGATAGTAATAAAGTGCCACGTCAACAAGAAATTGGTTTTCAACAATTTGATACTCCCTTTTGCCTATAGGCCGAACCACTCTCAACTTAGTCACCTCTTTATTGGCTTTTGGTTTGGTTTTAATTTTGTTGTAATTTGTTGTATTTAGTTAGTTTTGGTGTGTTGATATCACTCCTTTGAAGGGCCGAACCACTCTCAACTTGGTGGCCTCTTCACCAGTTTTTGGCTTTGTTTATTTTGCTTTGTTTTTACACTTGGTGAATTAGACGTGAATACAATTTCTTTGCAACGTTGTTTAGATTTATCGTGATACACTAGTGTGTGTCTAAGCACGCACGTCAGTATACACGTTCTCATTGTCGGAATTTTGGCCGTCCAATGAGAGACGATGCCGACAATACTAACAATGGTTATAACAATATTTTCGTACTTACGCGCCCTCCCACGCCATCCACGTTACGCCCCAAGGCTCCTGTGATGTCTGCTGGGCCAACATCTCGTGGGTTCTACCAGGAGCCTATAGAAAACAACTATAGGCTCCTGGTTCTACTACATAACTACTACACTATGGGAAAGAACAACTCCGCTCTAGGTCAACACAATAAGGGGTGTTTATTACCAGAGACATGGCTTCTTAAAGACTTACATAGTCATGTGACACTCAGTGTAATTCTAGATGAAATTAAGTAAGCATTTATACTTTCCTGGATAGTAGACACTGTGTGTCACATGTCAGTATGGAACACAATATAGAACAATATGGTAAACTATGGGAGTACAGTTATGGGATGGTTAACAGGAAGGAACTAAAATGGCTACCTATTGTGGGCCTCTATGACGACACCACAATACAACTGAAGAACTAAAAAAAAAAACAACAAAAATACTATTTTTTAGCTGAAAATAAAGACTGTATTAATTTTTTCGTTTACATGTATTGTTAGTCACTGTCTGTTTTACCGGAATTACAAATTGTTCGCTTCCAAAGAGAAGAAACTAAACATTTTTGTGAAAGCTGTTACATAAAAATAATAATAAAAAACATTTTAGTTAAGACCTGTCTGAAAACTTGACAGTCTGATGCGGGTACAATTTAACAATTTTAATCTTTTATTTTTTAACAATCGTAAAGCTTAATGTGTGTATCCTTTTTTTTTTTTTACATAAGTACAATTCCTGGGCGAATTCGTAGTTAGCAACGGAGTAGGCTAACTGTAAGATGTTGACGCCATTATCTGCTCGCTGTTACTGGTGCTGACCAGAGGGATGGTGCTTTCAGCTTTACTTGTCCGCGTCGTATTTCCCAGATGGCGACCCCATTGAGAAAAAAGCTTATGTCGATTTCGTTATAATTGCGTGCGTTAATTTCATTATAAGACGTAAGCAAACCACCGAATTGATTAAACTAAGTCGCGATATTGCAGCCTGACATTTTTAGCTTGGTCAAATT
The DNA here is from genome assembly GCA_023313725.1 of Lithobius niger. Classification (NCBI taxonomy): domain Eukaryota; kingdom Metazoa; phylum Arthropoda; class Chilopoda; order Lithobiomorpha; family Lithobiidae; genus Lithobius; species Lithobius niger. The sequence continues at coordinate 27,032 of JAHWFP010153543.1, read as the reverse complement.
TGAACGGCTGAAATTAACTTCCTAGTAATTCGTTGAAATACACTTCTTGAGCTGATAGAAAAATTAGAAGCAGAAGATGCAACAAGCATAAAGACGGAAGCAGACGATACAGAACACGAATTTTAAATTACTGTACTTGTTATAACCTAAAGCGAAAAATAACTTCGGGGGGAGGGACGGATACGTTCAAATTGTACGCCTTGCTTTGCACACCGATGCTAGAAAACATGTGACCACCTTACGGACTGTTCATTATTTATGCACGGGAGGGGGGGGGAGCGACAGGCAGAGCTGGCGGATTGTTGTCATCAATATTATAAAAATTATGATCCCCCCTTTGGTGTTGGTGAATTTGTTTGGCGCCCCTGCCAAAAAAATTGTATTAAAATTTTCATTCTCAAGTGAGTGTGTGAAAAGGTACTAGGCCTACTTTCGCCTACTTTAATAAGTTGTGGGATGTACTAAGCTAAATAGATGTCGTACATTACCATTCTATAACTTGCTGTGCGCTTCCTTTCTCGCAGTTTTGTCCCTAACCTCCCCGTTAACACCTTCAAGAGAGAATGTTGGCCCCTTTCTCTCTTCATACAAATGTTTTCATGAGACATCTCTTCCCCCCCCGCCCCCCGGGGTTAATAAACAATGAACGATCCCTTAGTTTTTATGTATATTTATTCTCGCTTTACGTCATGTATGGCTTCATCAAAGTTTTGAAGAAAATAGCAAATAACCATTCTCCTAGATTTTTATTCCCACTCGGCTCGTTTTATAAGTTTTTTTTTTTACGAATAGGGGAGGGGGTTGACCCCTCTTACCCCGCCCCCACCCTTTGCCCTACTGTTCGACTTTTGCTGTTGCAAAGTGAAATAATCCAACTTGATTTTATTTCGTTTTCAGCATGTAGAGCATAATGAAGCATTAATGTTTCCAATTTGCCAATTTTTGTTTTCAAGTTCCAAGCAGTTCAGTTATTTCGAAAGGATAAATAAATTTATACTTCATCTTTTAGTATCTCAGCTTTGACACTCACGAACACGACCGTAAAAGCGATGACAGGGTCCGAATCTGACCAGCGGCGGCTTAAGTTGCGTTTGATGTAGCTGTTGGCGCACTCCTCTATTCGTTACAAAATCATTCTCAAATCGACGGGGTGGCGCCAACCAGGCTCCTGGCGGCGGTGATTATGCACGGACAGGCTCTGAGGTGAATGTTCCCTCTCTGGTGTAACAATATAATATATCTAACTCTATGGTGCTGACAGCTGTTCGCAGATGTTAGTACTTTTTGGATATCCATATAGCTGATTTTAATGCTCCATCAGCATTTCGTGGACATCCGAAGGATTTGTCATGAAAAGAAAAGAACAAAGTGTTAAAACCGAAAAATAACTTTTTCACAAATAACAATAGAATAAAACATTTTTCCAGAATCAAGGAACAGTTTAAAATCAACACGGTTTCTCCCATGCAGAATTAACGCAGGACTTAACATTTTCGCGATCACCGCACAAGTTAAAATGAAACCCTCTGTTGGGTTTACATATAACCGATTACAACATTTAAACAACGTGGTTAACTAACAGCCAAAGTAGAATTTATTGTGAATTTTTGGTTAAAGGTTAAGTTTCTCTGGAACTTTGCGGTTACGTTTAGGACGATTAGTAGCGTCTTGAGACTGTGCTGACGAATCATCGCGGAGCGGTGATTGCACAGCCTTACGTTTTTTAGCTTTGTGTTTAGCCTTCACCTTAGCAGGCTCTGCTCGCAAGCTCAGAGCCCTCTGGCTCCTTATTTTCTCATAAGAGTGCGCTGGAGGATGGAGACAAGGCTCGCTGTCTGATGTCACCAGACTCAACCACTGTAGATGTACGGGGTGAATTGCTTCGTACTGTGCTGCACCCTGGTGCTTGATCTCTCTGAATATTAGGTGAGACATTGCTGATTGGCTGAAGCAATCGTATAGCAACAATACTTCTTCGTGATTAGCCTAACGAACGACGCTTAGATTCAAGACGGGCAGGAGTCAGCTGACTTCCCGTTAGGTTACTATTTCCGCCGAAAGATTGCCGTTTTTTCGATTTGGCGCGTTCTTCGCAATTATCGCCAAATTTATTCACGCTCGCCTTGACAGATTCCGACAACGGATTATTTGAATTGATCGAATCGTCAACGAAGTCTTCTGCAATTTTAGGACGGAGATGGTCACGGTGCTTTCGCACGAGCTGTTGTTCAGTTGTAAGTACCATGTATAATTGATGCGGAAGCAGCTCATTAATTATTCCGCTAGCCCATAGCTTGCTATTAGTAACGCTAAAATCACGAAACCAAACTTCTTCGCCAAGCTTATATTTCAGCAGCTTACGGTGCTGTGTGCTTTTAATTTGTTTCTGTTGGTTGCGTTTTGCAACAGCTACTGGATCAGGATAGAGTAAATCGAGACGAGATTTTAATTCTCGATTAAAGTAAAGCTTACCAGCTGTGGCTTGGGTGGTAGAACTCAGTGTAATTCTAGATGAAATTAAGTAAGCATTTATACTTTCCTGGATAGTAGACCCGTCCTGCCTTGCTGCCTTGTAAACGCGTTTCAAATTTCGGACATAGATCTCAGCCAAACCGTTCTCCCAAGGGAAAAAACTAGGCCCCGTCAGGTGTCGAATTCCATTCAATTTTAACCACGTTTTGAACTCTTGAGACATCCACTGACTTCCGTTATCCGTAACGAGTGAACCAAATAAACCGTATTCGGCAATGTGGTTATTGAAACTATCAATAACTTTAGCAGATGTCGTACTTTTCATTTTATGTACAAACGGTATTTTGCTATGAGCGTCCACCATTATCAAAAACATGTAGTTATCTAACGGTCCAAGGAAATCAGCGTGAAAACGAGCATTAGGCTTAATAGGATACTCCCAGGTGTGCTTGGGACCTGCAGGTTGAGTGTCCTTAAACTCTTGACAATTATTGCATGATTTAACTTTCTTTTCGATATCCGCGTCAATAGACGCCCACCACACCTAGATCTAGCCAAGCCTTTAAGTTTCACAATGCCAAGGTGTGAGCTGTGTAGATCGTTAAGTATTTGTTTACGCAAGGCAGAAGGCACGACGACTCTATACCCCCAAAACAAAGTATCAGATTCGATGGAGATTTCGTTGCGACGTGTGAAAAACGGAGTCATGTCCGGATTATCGCAAACAGCAGGCCACCCATGATTTACGTAATGGTAAACCTTCGAAAGAAGCTTGTCCTTTCGGCTTTCAAGCACCAACGTTTCGTTTAAAACAGGCAAATTTGATATTGTTTCTACAGCCAAAGCGTTATATTGGGCTTCTGCTTCCTCAAACTCCTCAGTGTTAGGGAGTGGCAGCCTAGACAAAGCATCGGCTGTTAGATTTTGTTTTCCGGGAATGTGTTCAAAATCATATGAGTAAGCATTGAGCATTACTGCCCATCGTTGAACTCGAGCTGCTGCCATCTGCGATATTCCTTTCTTAGAGCCATAAATCCACACTAAAGCCTTCTGGTCAGACTGCAGTGTGAACTTCTGACCATAGACATATTCATGAAAACGTTTCACTCCCCACGCCACGCTGAGTGCTTCTCGGTCGAAATGACTGTACCCAGCTTCGGCTTTAGTTAGCTTATGGGAAGCGAAAGCTATTGGTCGCGATTCCCCATTTGGCATGACATGCATTAGGCACGCACCAATTCCGTAGGGCGAGCCATCACAGACTAGTTTCAGTTTTAATTTTGGATCATAGTGGACCAAAACGTTTGATTTAGAAAAAGTTATTTAACTGAGTTAACTGCCTTGTCAAATTCTGGCCCCCAGACCAATTTAACTTTAGGGCTTAACAACCGGGTAACTGGAGCCAAAAGGTGCGCAAGGTTTTGTAAATATTTAGAGTAATGATTCACAAACCCTAGGAAGCTTTGTAGCTCTTGAATACAAGTAGGGTTTGGAGCCTTAGTGACAGCTTCGATTACCTCAAGAAGTGTGCAAACCCTCCGCATTAATCATGTGGCCCAGATATTTAAGTTCTGGGCGCGACAGTTTATACTTATCGATACTTAATCTTGCCCCTGCATCCTGCAAAGCGGTTAAGAGTTGATCTAACGAATCGTCATGCTTAGACCCTTTCCCACTTACGAGGATGTCATCGTAAAAGGGATCTTGACTTTGGAATCTTGCTGGTGATTTTTGTCATGACCCTCTGGAAAATTCCAGGGCTAGATGCAAGACCTAGAGGTACACGCAACCAGCGAAACAGACCCAATGGTGTGTTAATTATTAGAGCCGCTTGCGACTCAGGATCCAGGTCTATTTGCAGGAAGGCATCCTTAAGATTAAGCTGAAAGCGTCACTCCCAGCTAATTCGCTGAACAATTCTGCAGCTGTGGGAACCGGATAATGGTCTACCTCCAATTGTGGATTTACAGTTATCTTATAATCCCCAATAATTCTAATATCGCCTTTAGCTTTATGAACTATGACCATCGGGGTCGACCATTCTGAGGTTTCCACAGGTTCCAGAATGTTTAGGCTAGCCATACGTCTAATTTCCTGGTTAACCTTTTCCTTGAGCGCCAAAGGAACAGGTCTGACACGACAATACACAGGTTTAGCATCCTGTTTAAGTTGGATTTTAGCCTTATACCCTTTAAATTTTCCCATGCCAGGACTGAAAAGTTCGGGAAAACCCTTAACTATTTCGTTAGTGTCAACAGGTGAAATTTTGGTCTTAACTCTCTTGACACGTTTGACTTTTGTTTGTAAATCATAAAAGGGATTATAGTCAACCCTAAAGACTGAAATCCAATCTTTCCCCAGTAAAGCTGGTTTGTATTTGGTAGAAACTAAGGCCTCTAAGTTTTCTACTTGTCCCTTAATTTTGACTGAAAGGCTAACTGTGTAAATCGTCATTTCTATTCCTTCGGTGTAGGAATGAATGGAATAAGGACTTAATTTCAATGGACAACTTAAAAAATACTTCCTATGCCATTCAATAGGGATGATTGAAGCATCAGCTCCGGAATCGAGTTCCATGGGAAGCTCAATTCCATTTAAGCGTACTGGTAAAATCCATTTGTGGATTTTCATGGAATTTACAACTACGATATTTTATTTGTTGCCAGGGGAATTGTTGAAATTTGGCCCGCAGCCTCACTTATGCCAACAGTGTTGTTATTAATGCAGTAATCATCCTCCGACTCATACTCACTACGTGACCCCACTTCCAAATTACTAGCTTCAGTTTCGGATTCACTTTCCGATTCATGGACTACCGTATGAACTTCTTTACGGTAACTGTATTTTTGCTTGCTGTTGGTCCTAGGCTTAAAACTTGAACTCTTGCTATTTTTAGAGTGTTCAGCAGCTTTAAATGGTTTGAAACTGCTACTGTTTTTCCGACAGACTGCCTTTAAATGTCCGGCCGTGTGACAGCGGCCACAGGTGTAATCTCTGTACTTACACTGTGATTTTACATGTCCGTTTTTTCCGCAACAGAAGCATATTAAATCCTTGGAAGATTTATGTCTAAATTGGGCCTTTTTAGTTTGTTGAGCCACATAATTTACTGACTTATTAGAGGAACGAATCTCTGCTTGATCTAATTCTGCCGATTCGAGTGACAATGCTAACGAAGTTGTTTGTTCTAAATCCAACGTAGTTTTAAGCATTTCTCTTTGAATTCTTTCGAGCGCACGCCCCCCCACCAGGCGGTCCCTGATCATTTCATTGTTGATTTCTTTTATTTTGTCGAAATCACAATATTTTGTGAGAATCTTTAAAGCAGAAACATATTCGCTTATACTTTCATCTGGTTTCTGTGTTCTTCTGAAAAATTTAACTCTCTCAGAAACCGCTGAGGGTAACGATTCTACGTCGTCAAGTATAGCTTTAATAAAATCAGCATATGTAAATGAATCAGGTAACGATGTCAGGGAAATAATGTTTAAAATCCTGTCAAACGTTTTTTGTCCTACGGAGGCCATCAAGAAATCAATTTGTTCAGAAACAGGAATCTTTTTAGCCCTAAAATAATAGGTAATTCTGTTGGTGTATTGTTCCCAAGTATCATTTGAGGAATCAAATTCCGCAAATAACGCTGCGGATTTAGCGGCCATAGCTGAATCGCTATTTGAACTTGGATTTGAATTTTCGTTTAAACTCCTACTAATATTTCCACTAGCGCTAGCGCTCATAGCTGCACTCACAACAGCCTTAATCAGATTAACTAGGTTCTCAACACTAGCTGAAGGCTTTCCTTCAATAATTACGGCTTTTGCATCCGTCGGCATATAGCCTACACACAAATTAAATTAGCGTGAATTAAACGTTGTAAAACACCATTATTGGCCTAAGCTTGTAGCACAGACCAAATTTCATCGTTGTATAAACGCTACGGTGAGAAAATGAACACCGGCACGCCAGCCCGGATAAGAGCACAGCACTATCAAGTTTGCGAGAATTAATTAGACTGCATTTTTATCATACTTCAGTTTTATAATATTGACTGTGTGCACGCCGGCGCGTCGCCCCAGGATACAACCCTTGTAAAAATTAACTGTCATAAACTTAATTGCTCTCTCCGGTTCTAGCTAATAAGGTATTGATTTTTTCTGATTTCATCAGATACCACACACAAGTTCTAAATCCCAAGAACACTTTTGAAAAAAACTAAGCTTATTCGATAAATTCTACGGAGCACTAAATTCATTGTCAAATGAATAAACTTGCACACTTACCACAAATTAGGAGCACTTTTCGTGGTTGTAGAAATTCATCAGCTTGTTTATAATTGTAGTATGTAGCACCTACTCGTCGCCATCTGTGATGTATGATAGGCCAACATCTCGTGGGTTCTACTACATAACTACTACACTATGGGAAAGAACAACTCTGCTGTAGGTCAACACAATAAGGGGTGTTTATTACCATAGACACGGCTTCTTAAAGACTTACAGAGTCATGTGACACTGTGTATCACATGTCAGTATGGAACACAATATAGAACAATATGGTAAACTATGGGAGTACAGTTATGGGATGGTTAACAGGAAGGAACTAAAATGGCTACCTATTGTGGTGCCTCTATGACGACACCACAGCTCCAAACCATAAAAGGTACGCAGTTCGTATTGTAGTGCACCCATTCGTCCAATTTCATAGCTGGAAGCCTTCCCGTTATCTGGGAATCGATGAATAATCACCCTATGGGATTTAACATGGGGATGAGTGGACTAGCTAGCTAGTTAGTTAGTAAAATATTTTAGCTAGTTAGTTAGTAACACATTTTCAACGTTATTGAGGGGCAGATTTTGCATGAAAGCAGCATAGCTGGCATTCAAACACGAGTTATTTTTTGTCAGGTGGGTCATTGCTCTCGATTTCAACACAATTTAAGCTTTTGTACCGCATTATTATTTATTACCCAAGTACCTGAAATGTGCCCAACTATGCTTCAAGATATAAGACACTGACGCAATGGCGTCGCACTACAATGGTTTACAACCTCAACAATTGAATTAATGTGATGTTTGTTGTGATGTTTGTTGCCTAACTTGGCGCGACACACTAGCGTGTGTTTAGATCTTTAGTGATGTCCTTCATGTGAGATGTTTTTAAAGGCAAAAAACATGTTTTTTTCCTTATTCAGTATAAGGTCGTTTTGGAGCAAATAAATTCTTAATTTGTCAAAATCCTCTTGCAGATGTTTTATCATTTTGCCATCATTAACATGTATCGATAGCAAGAAAATATCATCTGCATAAAGAACAATTTCCGTTTTCCAATTAATATGTAAAAGGTTTCCAAGGTTTCCAATAAAAGGTTTCCAATAAATAATGAAAAGAAGTGGGCCCAGTACAGACCCTTGTAGGACTCCATGTGTTATCGCTTTCCAGTTACTATTTTCCTCACCAATTTTTACACTACATTTCCTATTTGTTAAATAACCTTTTAAAATGTTGTACATTTTACCTCTGATTCCATGTTTGTGTAATTTCTCTAAGAGAATATCACTTTTGAGAGTATCGAAAGCCTTGTTTAGATAATAATAATAATAATACTAATAATAATTTATTTCAAAATAGTTACAATCGTAACCCTCGAAACTGCATTGCTACAGTTTGTGCGAGTTTTAAAAAACAATAATCTAGAAAACAATTTTAAATTACACATCCAAACATACACCCGACATGAGTCGATTGCAACAATAATACACTTATACATTATGAATAACACTTATACACTTATTTTTGATATTTCAAGTAACATTATGTAAATTATTTGTTTATAATTTATCATCAGGGAAGAAGACGTCTTTTATACTTTTCTTGAACTGCCCTTTATTTGAACAATTTAGTAGTTCTTTTGGAATTTTATTAAAAATATTCGGTATAAAATATTGTTGGCTTCTCTTCCCGTAATTATTTTTCCAAGCTAGCAGTTTATAAATATTTTTTACAGTTCTTATTTCACCCAATTTGCATGTTTTGGACTTAAATTTATTATCAAAATAATACTTTGTTAGTATAACTAAATTTTTTATTTGCTTTATATTCATAATTTTATTTTGTTTGAAGATTTGTTTTGGTTTTATTTTATTTTTCTCTCCAAATAAGATTTTAATCACTTTGTTTTGAATTTTTTGAAGTCTCTCAAGTAAATATTCAGAAGCATGTCCATAGATCTCTGTACTATATCTTATTATGCTTAAGACCCATGCATCAAGTATAATTTTCTTTTGTTTATTATTTAGTAAATGTCTTAATCTATATATCTTAGGGGATATTTTTCTTAGTTTAGTTATTGTTCCTTTTATCTGAGTTTTAAATTACCAATTTTTATCAATTTCTATTCCTAAATATTTCATAGTTTGTTTTTTATCTAATTTTATGCATTTATCACTACATGTGTGTATGTAATTTTTATATTTTAAGTTTTCACAGTCTCCAAAGTGTTTTATTATCCATTTTTTATTTTTTATTTTCATTTTTGGGACTGTAATATCCATTTGCACTGTCTTTTCATTACTTATAAACAATTCATTTTCAATATAATAGTCATTCATTATGTTAAAATCATGTTGTAAATTATATATCATATCATTGTAATCTTTATTAATAGAAATCAAAGCTGTATCGTCAGCAAACATGAAAATGTCAGTTTTATCTATAATGTCAACAATGTCATTTGTATAAATTAAATACAGTAGTGGCCCAAGTACGGATCCCTGTGGTACTCCAAAATTGCTTACTATTGGATAGCTATTTACATCTTTCACTTGTACAATTGTTTTTTTTGTTGTTTAGTAGCTCTTTATTATATTATATATTTTTCCTCTTAGACCCAAATTATAGCATTTCTGTAATAAAATTTTTTTGTCAAACATATCAAAAGCTTTCTGTAAATCAATTAAGACAATACCAATATATTTTCCCTCATTTAGCCCTGTTGTTATTAGGTCATTTAATCATTCGTTCCCATATTTTTTCTATATCCGAATTGTGATGACGTTAGATTTTTGTATTTTTCAAAAAACTTCCATATTTTATTTACAAAAAAATGTTCTATAATTTTATCAATTATGGACAATAATGCAATTGGACGATAATTACTTAAATCTTGTTTATGTCCCTTTTTATGTATTGGTCTTATGATTTGAATTTTTAACTGATCTGGCCAGACTTCCTGTTTAATCATTACATTTATTAGCTTACATATCACTTTTGCAGTATTTTCTTTAGTTTTTTTTATATGGACAGTTTTTATTTTGTCTAATCCTGTTGTATTGTTTAATTCTGTTATGATATATATTATTTCCGTCTCTGTTGCTCCTTCTAAATACATAGTTTGTTTTGTGCATTGTTTATGGTTTATCCTCTTTTTTTTTTACTTCCTTTGAAAAATCACCTTTTTTATATATTTCATGTTTGTCTTTATTTATCGTTCTTAATTCTTTTACTTGATTTGAGAAATTTTGATTAAAATCATTGACTATATTTCCTAAGCCTTTATCATTGAAAGCCTTCAATATTTCTTCATCAATTTGCTTTTTATCGTTTTTCCCAGTTAACTCATTTACTACTGCCCATATTGATGTTTTATTTTTTTTGTAATTTGCTTATTTTATTTTGAAAAAAATATTTTTACATTCTCTAATTTTCTTTTCTATAGATTTTTTCTCTTTTATATTTTTTTAATAGCTCTTCATCTTTAGTTCCTAAGGTTTTTAGATCATTCCACATTTGTTTTTTCTATTTATGCTTGCTACTAATTCATCAGTCATCCATTCTTTTCTACATTGTTTATTTTTATTTGTGTGTTTTTTCTTTTGTTTTGTAGTGTTTTTTTGATAAATTTCATGAAAATTCTATAAAATTTCATTATAAATCATTTCTGAATCATCCATGTCTGTTAAATAACCCCAGTTTATTCGATTAAACTCTTTTTCAATTTGATTGTTATTTATCTTCAGAAAGAATTCTTCTTTAATTTCATTTTCAATCATAGTATTTTTTTATCCTTTTTTTGATTCCATATCCAAATCATTGTCCAATAATGATCTGCTACTTTTTCTGTCAGAACTCCACCTCTTGATTTACCAATTTTACTTCTTAGGTATATGTGATCGATACAAGATTTACGTAGACAATTTAAACCATTTTTTAAAGAAAACTCTTCTCTAGTTGGTGAATTTATTTTACAGTTTAATCCTGATTCTGCTAACATATTTTCATAGTAGTCTATTGCTGACTGGTCGTAGTTATCTTCATAATCTTCATATTTTTCTAATATATCAATATTCGTGTCCCCAATTATAATTTGGTGTGTGCTATTTTCATTATTCTTCTCTAGTATTTCTTTTAATGATTTTGAAAAAGCCTTTTTATTTAATGTAGGTTTTCTGTATATTACTACAATTTGCATATCCTGGATTTTATTTATTTTATCATGCACTTCAATTTCTATAATGGAATTTCCTTCTTGTTCTACTTTATTATAAGTTATATCAAGATTTGATTTTACGAACACCATTACTCCCCCACCTCTAAGTGTATTTTCTCTGGTAATCACAATTTTCTCATATCCCTGTAAATTATAATATTCAACTTCATCTTTTTTTATATTAATTTCTGTTAATATAATCCTTTCCCAGTCTGTATTTAACTCCAAGATACTCTGTAAGAAAACATCCAAATTCGATCTTAATGATCTAATATTTAAGTGTAATAATTTCACATTTTCATAATACCCAACATCTTTCATAATTTCGCTACGTACTTGTTGTTTTTTATCAAAGACCTTATTTACGTAGTCGAATATTATGTATTCACCACTAAGTCATTTTCATCATGCACTATTTTCACTTCATTTGTATCAGCATTTTTTCTCATCATGATTTTTCCATTTTTAAACCATACGTACTTATAATCATTCTGGGCTGCAAAGTTTTTTGTCATCCAAAAAAGTCTCTTTGTATTTGGTGTCATATTTTCATTTAAGTACACACGCTTTCTATTTCCATTCCTATATATATTGCCATTTGTTACAATTCTTTTCTTCTGTTCTAACCATTTGTTTCTGCATTCTCTATGCTTAAATTGTATGATTACATTACTCGGTTTATCTTTGTTTGTGTTTGGTATTCGATGTGCTATTTCTATTTCATTTGAGTTGCATTGTATATTGAAATTTCTTGCGACGTGTTCTATTACTTGCTCAAGATTTTCTTCTTCTAGCCAATCAAGCTGGCAGATTTCCAAGTTTTTGTTCCTATCGTATTGTTATTTATCCGCTACACTTCTTTGTATTTCACTCATCTTTTTTCTATGGCACTATATCTTACATCTTTATTTTCCAGATCTTGTATCTTTGCTTCAATTTCATATATTCGAGTTTTCAAATCTTTGTTTTCCATCTTTAGTTCTTTCTGTTCTTCACTAAGAAATTCAATCGCTTTCTTAAAATCTTCCAATTCCATGCTTTGTTTATCAATTTTCATAATGAGTAGGTCAATTTTTTCCCATTCTTATTCTATACTCTTTCTTTTGCTGTTCTGTCTCCTCATCATTTTGTTGATCTTCTTCTTCGACCAATGGTAATTTGTCTTCTTCATTTTTTTCGTTATCATCTACAGTTTCATTTGAGTCTGATAATGTTCTTGGTTGTCTACATTTTTGTTTGCATTTCCACTTTGCTTTCTTCTCATCATTCATTGTTTTCCATGTGTTTTGCTTCAATCCTGAACAGTTATTATTATTATAATAATAATAATAATAATAATAATAATAATAATAAGGTTGTTTAGCCGATTGTGAAGAGTCCGGCAAGGAGACGGAAGGGCATGGGCTCTGACACTGTTCCCATTTATTGAAATTAAATTATAGGTTTTGGAAATTTAAAAGGTCAAAGTTGAAACAGGCCAATATTTTTAGGCAGTTAGAGGAGACCAGAGTCCACCAACAGGTAGAGCAAAGTACATGTTAATCAAACGTCCGTTGCAGGAAACGTGAAAGGTCTATCTGGAGAAGGCCCTGACAAAAAGCGGCTATTGTCTTGAACATGATAAGTTCGTCCGGCAGTGAGTTCCATGGATTCACCACCCGAAGAGCGAAGAAATACTTTCGATAGTCCAACCGTGGTTTGTCAACTACCAGTTTAAGGGAGGGTCCATGCATAGCTTTACAATGTGACAGGTCAAAGAAGGGATGACAACTAGGGAATTTTCGTGTAAGATCTGGTAAGTCAGGGCAAGATCCGCATGCAGGCACCGCAGTTCTAATGGTAGCAGGCCTGCATGCAACAAACGTTTACCAGATTTCAAGTTTCGTATGTCTGAAAGTGATCTTGTGAAGAAACGCTGTACAGACTCCAAATGGTCAATGTTGGACAAGAGGTATGGAAACCACACTGGGCTAGCGTACTCAAGAAGTGGCCGCACAAAGACCTTAAAAGCCCAGACACGGGTGTGAGAATTTGCCCGTTTTACAATATGGAGTCTCTTGAAAGCTTGTGCAGTCATGTTTGCACAGTGGCTAGAGGGCTTTAGGTCAGCCATGAACCATACACCGAGGTCCTTAGCAAAGTCCAAAGTGGGTAGTAAACTACCGTTTAAATGAAAAGGGGGAAGAGGGTTTGTTTTCCCAGATGAAAGGAAGAACACTTTTCTACAGAAAGTGGCAATTACCAGACTGTTGATCAGTCAGAAAGAGATTGAATCGTTGAATCCAGTAGGTCGTGATCACTCGTGACAAGTGTTTCGGTACTTGCCTTTACATCAGCAAATTTAAGATTTAAAACATTGGATGAAGTTTGAGATTGTAATAAATCTGACATGAATAGGATAAGCAGTAGAGGCCCCAGGACTGAACGTTGGGCAACCCCACTGGTAACTGGAAGGCTTATAACAATGAAACAGAGTGACCACTAAGAGTGGCAATTAGTTATAGACGACTAACACACCGGAACCCACTTAAACGCCGGAAACGGCTCATGCATCCGTTTTTAGTAAAGCCTTTACCGTAAGGTTTAACCTCGGTCTCCTATGTTAAAGCCGAAATTTCGATGCTTAATTTCTCCGCTGTCTTTTAACATTTTCCACTGAAATGTGGTATTTGAGCTTTGTGGGACTTGGCCAACACTTGTACCAACTTTTATTAGTTTCCGATTTAACACATCGGAGATCTGGCCTTGAGCTGGAATCGTGATTTTCATTTTTGGTTTATTTGACTACTACTACTTGGCACGATACGTTCCTACAATGCTCTCTACAGACCAAACTATTTGTCCTAGAAAGCTGGCTCTTAGCTCATTGTACAGGTATTGCTCTGTAGATGTGCCCTTTCCACAAGGCCTTTTCTAATTGGTCAAGTGGTTCAGGGGTTATGGAGCTCTAAACGACCAGACTGATTGTTTTACATTGTTTTAAACATTGTTATTATGCAACAATGCCAATTAGCAAACGCCAACTGCAAGACGTAGACTGAAGATTAAATGATTTGTTTGTACATTGGTTTGTGCAAATCGTAATTGATTAGCTGAGCAAAAAACGGCTTTAGAGCTCATATCCCGATACTCACAGCCCTGAAGGTACACGAATAAAAACGGATTAGAGTTCATTCGAAGGCAACGAACTATAATTTGAACTATACTTTGTGTTCATTTTGTGTATGCATTTTTATCTTTCAATTTTGTAGCGTTTTGCTGTTTATGGCGTCTATTTTGTGTGTTTGTGGGTTTACGTTTTGCGAATCGGAGTTCAAATTATAGTTCGTTGCGTTGGAGTGAACTGTAACTCGTTTTTTTCGTGTACCTTCAAAGCTGTGAGTATGGGGATACGAGCTTTAATGTTTTTTTTCTAAACGGCAAAGCCGTTTTTGCTCAGTTAATTTGTTGGCTTTTTTCGCTTCCATTTCATATGTGTCCACTGTCCTCCGATTTTTGTTTTGTTCGTTTGCGATACTTATGTTTAGGTCCCGCCGAAGGTTTGTCCCATGATTAATATTTGATGGCAACACATTAGCGTATTTCTGGATTTCGCATGCGTCATCTCGATGAGTAGTTGATTCTGGATTGTTTCAGTATCGTGGCAACAATCGCCGAAACAATTCAACTGGCTTCCCGAAGCCCGCATTGAAAAAGTAAATAAGTCATTCAGTCATGTCGGCCGCCCAATTATTTAAGACTTCGCACCGTACAGTTTAAAACTTGAAGATTTAAGGAAAAATTAAGACCATTTAATTTTGGTTCTCCACAACGAGGTAGCTAGCTCAAACAACGACAATGTTACGTCATTTATTTATTGGGGCCTCGGCCCATGGCCATGCGCCCACTCTACTAACTAACACAGCCAACTATAACAAAATTAACTACAGAACAAACTACAGAACCAACCTACTACACCACTTGCAAAACCACGAACCACACTACAACAAGAAGCCTAATGCACACTCCTACTCCCTACCAGCGAGTTCACAGCTGGATACCAGTTGCACGTACAAACCCCGCTATTGCGGACCACTTCCTAACTCACTGCGTCTTACTACAAGTCTGCAGCAATGCCTGAAGCGACTTAGCACCACCAATCTTGCCAAACAACACCCCACGCGCAAGATGATGCAGTGGACAGTCCAGTAAAAAAAGTTGCA
Organism: Lithobius niger; assembly: GCA_023313725.1. Lineage (NCBI taxonomy): Eukaryota > Metazoa > Arthropoda > Chilopoda > Lithobiomorpha > Lithobiidae > Lithobius > Lithobius niger. The sequence goes on along the minus strand of JAHWFP010153543.1, from coordinate 11,874 downwards.
CTGAGTCAACAGTACCACAACTGCAAAGCGGTTGCCGTAGCCAACCCATACAATGCCAGTGTGCAGGGAATAAAGTGTGCCCTGTGCGTAATCGCAACATAGCACGTGCTGCCCAAAAAGGTAAGGCATCATGGGGAACATCATAAGAGCATACTGAGGTCAGTAGGTACAGTGAACGCCCTGAAAAAGTCTCAGACCACAAATTATTCCACCTGCACAGTGTATATTCACGCAGGGCACATCGTAGCGTACGAGCACTCCAAGCGAGAGTCACAGCGCAAGGTGCAGCCCACACATCCTCTTTTGCGAGAAAATCTGCGTACTCATTTCCAACGCTACCACCATGCCCTTTCACCCACTGCAAAGAGAGCACAGACACTTGAGTGGCCACCCATAGCTTCCAGCAGATGGTGAACACAGTCGGACAATGAAACCGGAGCGTGTTCACAGCCGCTGCAAGAGCCGCGAGTCCAGACTTAGAGTCAGTAATGACCACAAATCAGCAGCGACATCAAGTGCAACGGAAATTGCAGCGAGCTCACACACATAACTAGAGAAAACGCCACTGAGGGAGCGTTGACCTCATGCTTCAGCAATGGCACACACACGCCAATACGACCAGTCTTTGAAGCTGCCACGTACGACGCATCACAGTAAATCTCACATCCAGAGCAGACACTAGCAGAGAAAACAGCCTGCAACCCCGAGACCCACACCCACGGACTCGGGGAGAATATAGCAGTCACTCGAAGGAAAGACGCTTGTTCTGGGCACACCAAGAGAGACATACCATGCCCAGCCCGCCCAAAGTACCACGTTCTCTGTCACTAAGGCGCGGATACACTAACAATCTCCTAGCCAGTGGTTCACACTGGCCACGACTGATATTGTGCAAGCATAATGCCATGACAAGCTCATCAGCACGCAAATGCACCGGAGGCTCTCCTGCTTCAACCCACACTGCATGAACAGGGGTCGACGCCAGACAGCCGGTCACAATTTGCAGTGCTTCATTAACTGAAACCTGAATCGCGCGGAGGTGACCAGGTGTCGTCATAAGAAATGGCAAATGTAAATCCAAGACAGAGCGCACATGCACACGATACGCAGACGTAATCTTAACACCTCTGCACTCCGCGGTACTGAGTAAGGGCCTTTAGTATGGGCAAACGAGCAGAAATCCACGCTTTCAAACACTTAGTGTGTTCTGTCCACTCAAGTCCACCATCAAGCCATACACCCAGGTACTTCACATGGCGAACATTGCGAATCGGAATACCTTCAACAAATGACATCAATAACCATGGACCTGACATGACGACTGCGTGAGAAGACTAACAACTCGGTTTTGGCTGCAGCCAGTGCCAGACCACGAGTGCGTAGCTTGCAGACTACATCTGCAAGAACCTGCTGTATCAGTACAGATACCCCACGAAGCTCAACCACGGCAAACCAAAGAGCAACTGCAGACGATGTTATTACTCAATCCCAGCTCGAAGAGCACCTCTTTAATTGCAACAGCAAACAGCACTGGACTGAGGCAACTGCCTTGAGGCAGGCCCCTGTCAGTGACAGATTCTAATGACCAATTACTGTTTACTCTCGTGGCAAAGCGCCTGGTCCCCAAAAGAGCCAGGATCGCAGCTGCAAGCTTAACACTGACACCCATTTGGAGAAGAGAGGCACGAACCCATGCAATGCTGACTGTGTCATAAGCAGCCTTAATGTCTAAAAAGACTGCGACAACAGTCAACCCATGCGCCCACGCCTCTCGCACTCTGGACAACAAAAAAAGGATTGCATCTTGTGCATTTCGCCCTGCTCGATACCCAAACTGGACCGACGACAAGCAACCATAATACTCAAGATGCCAGTTCAATCTAAAGACTAGCATTCTCTCATATACCTTTCGCACACACGAAAGCAATGCTATCGGACGATAATTCCGTAAATCTGATCGGGCACTGCCACGCTTGTGGACCGGAACAAGAACTGTAAACATCCACGAAGCTAGAAATAGCAGCCCCATCAAGCAGATTCTGGCAATGTTAATTTTCCGGCACCCAACCATCGTTGCATCTTGTTTGAGTGAGCTATAATCCGATATTGTGCGCCTCGCCTATTGTTACCCTATTGTTACATGTTGCAGCATTGTAACATTTTTACATTGTTAGCCGCTCCGCCGCCTCCTCCTCCTGTCCAATTTTCTGGAATTCTTGTGCGCAAACGAACTCTAATAAGCACTGCCGGCAGGCAATGCTAATAAAGATACAAAACATTAAAACAACCAAATAAACGGCATGGTAAGCCAAAGTGGCACGAATTAGAAAACAAAAACGAGCTCGTTTGATGCTTAAGGTAAGGTTTAACTGAACCGAAGTCAAAACAGCAAAGGGACAGAAATAAACTTTCCTGTAAGATTCAATATACTGCAGTGTTGCTGTGCTGTTTAGTTCACGAGAAACCTTACTGCTGTATACAGCCATAACACACAAAAATACATTTAAAGCCAGAGCCCAAATTTCAAAACTTCTAATGGCCAAACAAACAAAGACTAAACTAAGGCTACGCATTTGATACGACTAACTGTCTTGGCTACATTTTTTCGGTGTTATTCAGTCACATCCTCTAATTTCCGTTCATCGCCCTATTGATTATACATATATAATTTTTCAAAATTTTCAAGCACTTTTCCAGGGATGGCATTTTATTGTTACTTTCAAAGACTTTTCCTGGTATTCAAGGACTCGCACGAACCCTGAATTACCGGTCAAGTTGTCCTAAGCACATAAGACGATTAGTTTTTAAACAATTTCCAGCGACGTCGTTTAGCTAAGTAGAATGCACCAATCATTAGCTGATCTGCCGTGTGCAAAAGTAAAAATGATAAAAACGATTGAATACAGCAGTAAAGTTTCACGTGGACTAAACAGCACAGCAACGCTGCAGTATATTAAACCTTATAGGAAAGTTTATTTCTGTCCCTTTGCTGTTTTCACTTCGGTTCAGTTTAAGCATTAAACGAGCTCGTATTTGTTTTCTAATACCATTTAAGCAGGAAAGGAGCATCAGCAGCAGCAGCAATTTAATTGTTAAGTAATTTTTTCATTCTGCGTGCACGTGTTATGTCTTTGCTACGGTGCATCACAATTCTTGGTACACGTGTTCAAACTTTTGTCCCAACAGTTAATTGTTGATGGGTAAAATGAAATGGGCCTTAGGGCTTCGGGCAGATGACCAGGAGTGGTTAACGCTCGTTAAACCCTTTGAAACCCTTTGAAAGTATCCGCGTTTCACCTAAACACATATAGTTTTAAACCAAATTAAGCTACGTTGTAAATTTTGAGGCCCCTCGTAATGGAAATCATATCAAAAACCAAAACTGGTTAAAGGGGCCGCCAAGTTCCGAATGGTTCGGCCCTTCAAAGGAGTGATATCAACACACCAAAACATTCGCCAAGTTCATCGCACCGCTTAATAGTTCGAAAGTTAAATGAAAACTAGAACCTTGCTACTTTCGGTAGCAATGTTCAAGTTTTCATTTAACGTCCAAAGTATTATTCGGTGCGATTAAGTTGGCTCCTTAAGTTGGATTAAGTTCACTCCTTTGAAGGGCCGAACAATTCGGAACTTGGCGGCCCCTTTAACCAGTTTTGGTTTTTGATATGATATCACTCCTTTTTTTTTAATTGTGTATTGACTAAACTCCTCTACCGTGCAGATGTGTAATAAAGTACCACTTCAACAAGAAATTGGCTTTTAACACTTTGCTACTACCTTTTGCCTAAAGGCCGAACCATTCTCAACTTAGTCACCTCTATATAGGTTTTTGGTTTGGTTTTAATTTTGTTGTAATTTGTTTTATTTAGTTAATTTGGTGTGTTGATATCACTCCTTTGAAGGGCCGAACCACTGTCAACTTGGTGGCCTCTTTACCAGTTTTTGACTTTGTTATTAGTTTATTTTTCGTGAATTGGACGTGATAACTATTTCTTTGCAACGTTGTTTAGATTTATCGTGATACACTAGTGTGTGTCTAGGCACGCACGTCAGTATACACGTACTCATTGTCCGAACTTTGACCGTCCAATGAGAGACGATGCAGACAATACTAACAATGGTTATAACAATATTTTCCTACTTACGCACCCTCCCACGCCATTCCCGTTGCGCCCCCAGGCTCCAGACCATAAAAGGTACGCAGTTTGTATTGTACTGCACCCATTCGTCCAATTTCATAGCTGGAAATCTTCCCGTTATCTCGATATCGATGAATAATCACCCTATGGAAATTAACGTGGCGATGAGCGGACTAGCTAGTTACTAGTAACACATTTACAACGTTATTGAGGGTCTGATTTTGCATTGAAAGCAGCTTAGCTGGCATTCCTACATGAGTTAATTTTTATCAGGTGGGTCATTGCTCATGATTTCAACATAATTTAAGCTTTTGTACCACATTATTATTTTTCTCCAAGTACCTGAAATGTGCCCAACTATGCTTCAAGATATGAGACACTGACGCTATGGCGTCGCGCTACAATGGTTTACAACCTCGACAATTATTGAATTCATGTGATGTTTGTTGCCTAACTTGGCGCGACACACTAGCGTGTGTCTAGATCTAGAAACGATGGAATCTTTATACAGGGAGAGGCAACTGAAGTGTCCGGCAACAATGTCTTCTAAAGACGTGTAATTAGCTAAATCGAAATACCTACCAATACTTAGCAAACCAGGGCTGTAAATATGACCTTGAAAGATGCCTTCAAGGTCATCCAAAAGTTAACTCCGAAACTATCCAAGATAACGGCATGAAGTAAATTAGAAAGTTGTTTAGCATCATGAACCCAGGCCAACACAGAAAACGTAACAGAAATCGTGCCATAAACAAGGGAGTATGGGCAAAACAATGTGTGTAGTGCAGGAAAGCCGATCAAAGGCAAGCAATACCTTATTAGCTGCCTCCTGGCTGGTTTCCCTGTAACTGCTAATTGTTTCGCGTACGATCTAGGGAAACTCTAGTATCAACGGTTAAAATGACCTTGTGGAATGCGTTCAAGGTCATCCAAAAAGCATCTTGTATACGAAGCATGATAGGAAATAACTTCCAAATAGGAAAGTGCTGACCACCATGCAGTTAGTATTATTGCCAAGCAAGATTTTATTGCTTGATAAGGAAAATAAAAGGAACATCTCTCTCATTTGAGGATGTGACGAATGAAACCCCAACTGCTAAAAAAAACCTTTATGCTAATTAAAAATCAGTATGCATTTCCATAATAATCATGGCTCCATACACAAGTGAGCAATATGTTAAGATGATAATGGCGAATGAAACAGAAATACAACACGAGCTGCCGATGAGTTTGGACAAAGATTTCCTGGTGTGCAGCAACCTTCGAGGAACATATTGTACGACTGCTTGCGCGATCAAACGGTTCTGGATCACTTAAAAAACGACCACCACGTGAACGGCCACGACCTGCCACAAATGATGCTAATGCAGCTGCCGTAATAGCGTAAAATAGCGTATAATAGCGTTAAATCCACATACGAGTTCAAGGGCGATTTCGCCTGAAAGTGGAATAAGTCAGCGATCAGGGCTAAAAATCCTACGGAATAACCATTTTCACCCTTACCACGTGCATCAAGGACTTGAGGAACGTGACTATCCAGAACGTGTTGACCTCTCCAACTGGTTACTAAACAAAGTACAGCAAACTGAGAACTTTGTTGACAACATCCTATAAGTAGTGATGGTGTAAGTTTGATCCCAAATTTAACATGGGCCACACCCTATGTTAAATCCTATAGGAAAAAAATTGCGGCGTGGGATCTGACGTCACAGCGTGGTGGAGGGTGGGGGGGGGGGGGAGGGATGTGGACGGCGTGGGAATGTGTGCGGGGGCGCGTGGGAGGGTCCCTTAAGGCTGGTTTGGAGGGGTTCAATTGTAGGGAAATTAATAATGGCTTAGCTAATATTCATAACAGAAACAATACAATTAATTAATTAGATGCATAATTGCATAATATCATACATTTATTAAATTGCATGAGCCGAGTATTTATTCGGATAGATCAAAACGACTCCAGATAGCAATTATAATTAGGAGTCCTTCTTCAAAGACGACCGAGAGGCGGCAAGATCATTTGAGACTGAACAAGTGTAATTACACCTATTGTTAGAGTTTAAAGGATGGCATTACCAGTTGACATTATTTACGACAATTTCGTAGAACCTAAATGACTTTCTAGAAGTAGATTTAATCTAGACACACGCTAGTGTGTCGCCGCCAAGTAGACGTTTTATTGTTGTTGGAGCTTAATTGTCAGAGCGTAATTGTTAGAGTGTTATTGTTGTCAGATGGCGGCTCGCTAGCAGACCTTGTCTTTTAACTGAAACCAACTTATACGTGATTTCAGCATACTGGTGTAAATTCCCCATGCGGTAGAAATCTTTGCAAATCGTTTGAATCAGGTGTCTTCGGTCCAGTAACAAAGAAAACGTCAATACGAAAATGTGGGAACGTGTCCTTCATGGAGAAAAAGTGTCCTCAATAACGTTGATTTGTGTTACTGGTAACTAGTAACTAGTGACTAGTAACTAGTAACTAGTCCGCAGGCTCCCATGTTAATTTCCATAGGGTATAACGACACGTGTACAGCTCATTAGGGAAAGTTGCCAGATCTAAATTTCGGCAGACAGGTAAAGCGTCATATGGGGAAGTGCCTTTTTCTAAAATGGGGGTTGCAGCTAGAAGCACGTGGCCCTGAAGTGGCTCCTAAGTGCAAAATTATTGTTGTAACCATTGTTTGTATTGTCATTCAACAGTAGATTATAACATGCTTAAATGTTGCACGCTTATCGTTTCAGTACTTATATTGTCAGAATACACTGTTTTTGCAAATAGGTGGTTCACTAAGAGACAGAATATCTTTATGTTTTATTACAAAGGTTTGGTCTTTTTTTTTTTACGGACGAATCCAAACTGAATTATCTGCCCCCACCACGATAAAAGGAATAATTTTGCTGGAAAGAAGATTAGGAAACAAAATGCACATCGTCAGTACAGGTGGGAACGTGTTCTTTATGGAGAAAAAATGTCCTCAATAACGTGACGCGGACATTTTATTTTATGTTGACGTACTGTTCTTGCAGTCTAGTGTAAGTGACGAGTAATTTTAAACAGCTGATGAGTTGATTAGTTTTAGTAATCTTTCCTAGGGAGAGCCAAATGAAGGGGGATGCGCTGATTGAGTGAGCGAAGCGAACGAAAATCAGCGTTTGTTAGCATGTGCGCTCAAAAATCGGATTAAATATACTTAAGCATGCGAAACATGGGCATACAATGCGCCAAACCATGTCCATTTGGCTGGTGTAACGGCTAATTGGGCAATAGCAAACGTAAGAATTATGAATTAGAAAATTTATAGACACTCCAGACAAAAAAGGTAGAGGTCACTATTAGACAGTGGAATTCTTTGTATTCACAGGCCCATGAAAGTTGTGATATCCACCCAAAACCAAAACTGGTATAAGAGCAGCTGCCAAGTTTCCAAGAAGGGTCGGTATTTCATAGTAGTGTTATCATTCAACCAGGGAAAGGCCGCCAAGGTTAATCCTATTAGCCAAGTTAATCGCACGGAATAATACTTTGGACGTTAAATGAAAACTTGAAGATTGATACCGCTCTATAGCAATTGATTAGGTCCTTGCAATTACCATACTGTTACGCTTGTTATTAATTTATTTGGAATGACAATAGCAAATGTGAAAATTATGAATGAGAACATTCATACAATAAAATACCTCGACACAAAAAAGGTAGGGGTGACAATTACACCATGGGATTTTTTGGTCATTTACAGGCCTATGAAAGTCGTGATATCCACCCAAAACCAAAACTGGTAAGAGAAGCCGCCAAGTTTACAAAAAGGGTCGGCCTTTCAAAATAGTGATATTGTTCAACCAGGGAAAGGCCGCCAAGGTTAATCCTATTAGCCAAGTTAATCGCACCGAATAATATTTTGGACGTTAAATGAAAACTTGAAGATTGCTACCGCTAGTAGCAATTTTCAAGTTTTCATTTAACCTTCGAACTATTAGTAGGTGCGATTAACTTGGCTAATAGGATTAACCTTGGCGGCTTTTCCCTGGTTGAATGATATCACTACTTTGAAAGGCCGACCCTTTTTGTAAACTTGGCGGCTTCTCTTACCAGTTTTGGGTTTGGGTAGATTACGATAACATCGTTGCTCATGATCGATCACTACGTGGAATAACAATAAGTCCCTCCCACACGGGATGGCGGCATTTACCTTCAAAGTGCCGCATACGGGGAACGATTAATGAACCCGGATGCAACAATAGAATCATTGACAGGCGGAGAGGTCCCAATTGATGATAAGGGCCCAAGCTGTCCAAATGTTACTATCTTTAGCATTTCAATAATAAATCAATACTACAATGGATTGATCATGGCCGATAACGCCACAGTATTTAAGCCGAACCTCGGAATGTGTGATATCATCCGATCACCAGCCGCTTAACTGTTGTTAGCTAGTTCACGCCAGTCAAATTCCGAAGGCCGCAATCCAGAAGTACGCCAGGCAGATTTCCGTGCCGGGATAGCGACGAGGCTTCGCCGCCCAGCCGAAACCGTGGTCCCATGGCCACACTCAAGCTTCTATTATAGAGCTAAGTATTCTGATTGATTAGCGATAGCTAATAGTGTTTATGCTTAACTAGTACCAATCCGTACGCTACTAAATTAACCCGAGATTCCTTTAATTAATATAGAGAATATCATAATGATTAGGTTTACTGCTCGACTTAATCCGTAATGCCATTCGTTCGACTCATTGCCGACAATTGTAATCATACAATCAAATCATAACAAATCTGTCACTGATTTAATTGGCCATATGTGGGGTCAATATTGTGTACAGCGGAGTGTTGATTAAAGGCCCAGTATAATTGGATGTTTGCTTATTATTCAGCCTACCTATTAGATACTTGATTAGTGTTTTATACAATTGTTTGCCCTTATAACATCCTAGACGATAATGTTTATTCTAGTCAAATGGTCACTGGAATAGAACATTACACAATGACCGGAGACTTTTTTTTGCGCACCCCTGCTCGGTATCGGTATATCGGTATTGATTATCGGTTTTTTTTTTTTTGGGGGGGGGGGGCGGTGGGTCGGGAATCGTTTTTTCGGTTTCGTTTTCGGGTTTAGAATAAACGTACGGGGTACGTTTTCGAATGCGGGGGTGGGGGGCGGCCCCCGAAGTGTGTCGCCTCCACCCACCTCGTATTTTTTTTTTTTTAGAAAATCTATCGTTTTTGGGCGGGGGATTGGGGGTCGGCAGCCCAAAGGCCTGCCAACCGTCATCTCCCGTTCATTATTTTTAGGACCCGTACCTCGCAGGATGGCAGGCAGGCAGCCAGACAGCCAGGCAGGCTCGCTTATCCCTCCCGTTTTGTGTTACTCCCTCCCGCCGCCCCTCAACAGTTGTGCCACTCCTGTCCCTAACCGTGTGATTTTTTAATGGATGGCTGAAAATTAAGCCGTGTAAACAATACAAAATAGTGCCCGCTAGAAACGAAGGAGGAACAGGCGAACAAACAAACAAGCAAACAACGCAGCACTTTTTCCGTGGAATAGGCCTAGCTAGGCCGGGTTGCGCGGGGGCTCGAAGCAAGTAACTCATGCCGTCCGCGCTGGCTCGCCGACACGGCATGGGGCACAAACCAACAAACTGATCAACTACGTGGATTTTAGGCGCCTAAATTATTATAAACACATCTCAAATCTGCTCGCAAAATAACCCGTTTCTTACCATTTTCATTATTCGATAAGCAAATTACAGGCCTACCAACCTCCCTCAACAAGCGGTTCCGTCCCACAACAAGTGCTTCCATTTTCCCGCATTTTCCACATCAATCGCGCCCGAATCCCCATCAAGCGCACCTATAACGTCATACGAGGCGAAAAAGCCCCGTCCACTCGGACTCGTCCACAACAATTGCTCCCAGGGAGCTTGGATTATACGTAGCTTTGATAGGGTGGCCCCACTCGGTGAACGCGTCTGAGCTATAGCACAGCTATTTCTCGTGGTAAGGTATATACAAGCGAGATTCAGTATGTGACGTTTTTGCTCCCAAACCAATCCTCGAAGCAGACGACGCTTGGTTTTTCGAAACCAACAAAAAGGTTTGTTTTAACTAGCCAGTAGTTTTTAACGAAATTAATGAATAATTATGAAATATCTGATCTGATCAATCTTTGCTGAACGTTAAATTACACATTATTAAAACAAAACGAAAAATTCTTACCAGATCACCCGAGACGAGAGTAGCTGATGTAGTTGCGTTGAAACCAAAACAATGACATGCGTTTACGATGGTCGCTTGTGACGGTGCTCTCCTTCTGATAACAAACGTTGCGATTTTCAGTCGCATTGTCGATTGTGCTGGTAGGTGATTTGTGATTTTATTTACTAGAGCCTATAGACCTTGTGTCATGCGCTCCATCTACAAACCTAAGACTACTTAAAATTACGACCTAACCTAATCTGAAGCTTACTTCCCATAACAACATCAACAACTTTACAACTTACATTACAACTTATAAAACGCAACCAAGCCCCAAATCAGCAAGTCCATCCCCTGTCCTAACCTAACTCCAACTGGACACAATGATCCAGCACCACTTCCACCTCGGCTCCCACTGTAGGGACTCCTTCCTCTTCTTGATCCATTTCACCACCACCACCACTTTAAAACAATTTAAGCAATTGGAGCGGTCCGGCTAATGATGCGTACTCGTTCGTTTGTTATCCAATTTTGTGTCGATTCATCGGAAAAATCAAAAGCCAATGATGTGCAAAAATCGGTAAAATAACGCTCCCAAATAAAATGCTGCCATTGCGCGAAAAATGGGAGCAGAAACGTCAGACGCGTTTGAAGTATGCAAAGTAGCTACCAAAATCTCGCACGATTTCTCACAGTACAGCGTAATAGTAAGTGGGTCCACCCTATCAAAGCTACATGCAATCCAAGCTCCCTGGTTGCTCCCAACTAGCCCGGAATCCTCCGCTCTGGCGCTGCGTTTCAACATGGCGGCCTCACTGTTCGGTGCGGTTTTTAGCTTAGTCAACATTTGGTTCGTTTAATTTAAAACAAGTAGTGTTTTAAATCGGCTTATGGGAAGAATAGGGGTCTCCTCACCGATCAATTTCATGTTGCGCTAGAATTACGTAAAATGATCAGCTGAACAACATTTTCCCATACCATTTTTGGGGCAAAGGCTTAGTTTGGCCGTCAGAAATTAATGAAAGTCGCACTCTAGCACTGACGGACATACAAGAGTTCCATGTTCCCAGCTGACATCTTTTTCCCGTAAACAGTTCAGATAAGTGGGTTGTTATTGTCAGTTTAGTTTTGTTTTGTTGTTATTGTCGTTAGGTTAGGTTGTAGGTACCGGCTTCTGTTTGGCGTTTCACTTGTAATGAACTGGTTGGGGTTTGGCGTTTCACTTGACGGACTTTGGCCCCAAAGATTAATCGACACAGAGAAGATGGTTCACCAGGGGTTTTTGTAATTATTGCTACCAGCGAATAAGCGTACACCGTGGTGTGACGTCGTAAACACCATTTCCGTTTTATCTGAAAGATTTGCACACAAACCAATGACGTCACGTATTTCTGTGCTGTATGGATCCAACATGGCCGCGGTTCTTGGTCTGCCAAAGCGACGCAACTCTGGACTAACAAATTACTGAATACTCATTATGAAACGTAAGCCGCACCACTCCGAACGTAAAAATTGTATTCTAGTGTATTAAGCTACCGAAATCCAATCGG